>JAACNH010002193.1:0-44753 GCA_019447015.1 Hymenochirus boettgeri
GTCAGGTATCATTCATCATGTATCAGAGTCAGGTATCATTCATCAGGTATCAGAGTCAGGTATCATTCATCATGTATCAGAGTCATGTATCGTTCATCAGGTACCAAAGTCAGGCATCAGAGTCAGGCATCATTCATCAGGTATCAGAGTCAGGTATCATTCATCATGTATCAGAGTCAGGTATCATTCATCAGGTATCAGAGTCAGGTATCATTCATCATGTATCAGAGTCATGTATCGTTCATCAGGTACCAAAGTCAGGCATCAGAGTCAGGCATCATTCATCAGGTATCAGAGTCAGCTATCGGTCATCAGGTTTCAAAGTCAGACATCAGAGTCAGGCATCAGAGTCAGGTATCATTTATCAATGATATCTGATGGCTGATAACTGATTCCTGACTCTGATACATGATGAATGATACCTGAATTTGATAACTGACTTTGATGCCTGATGAATGATACCTGACTCTGATACCTAATGAATGATGTGTGACACTGATACCTGATGAATGATACCTGATGAATGATACATGAAACCTGAAACATGAGGAATGACACAAATGATGTTTTTTTCTGTACATTTTAGGACATGTGCTGACCGTTACATCCAATAGAGGGTGCTTATTTCTAGCTTTAATTTTAGTTTTTTTTTAAATTTCGCTTGAAAAGCTAAATTACTGTTCTTTCTATTTTTTTATCTTTGACTTCTTTATTTAATAATTTTTTTTTATCATTGATCAAAAAAATTTTTTGACTATAGTTACCCTTTAAGTATGCTGCCACAGAAATGGAAGGGTCAGTAGGTGTGTGTACCTGGGTAAGATTGGGCATAAAAAAAAACACTTTTTTGATTATTGATCAAAATTTGTTTTTTGACCATAGTTACCCTTTAAGTATGGCTGCCACAGAAATGGATGGGTAGATCTGTAGGTGTGTGTACCTGTATCAGGTTAGGGGTTAAAAAAAACAGACTTTTTTAATGATTAGTCAAAAAAATTTTTTGCCTATAGTTACCCTTTAAGTATGGCTTCCATGGGAATGGAAAGGTTTGTGTTTATGACCATGAAACAAACTGTTTTGAAATATCCACATTTTAGGATTGTTACCATTATAGTCTATGGGAAAAAATGTCCCAAAATTTATCAATAACGCTGTAACGCTAAGGTAATAGCACACTTCTCCTATATGCCCCGCACGTCTGTACCGAATTTCATGTGTCTAGCTCAAAAACTGTGGGAGGGATACGGTCCAAAAAAGCGAAAAAATAAAACGGAAGAAGAAATAGAAAGAACCGTAATTTGGCTCTTCAAACCAAATTAAAAAAGAAATAAAAAATAAAGCTAGAAATAAGCACCATCTAGTGCTAAAATGTACAGAAAAAAACATCTTTGTGTCATTCCTCATGTTTCAGGTATCATTCCTCAGGTATCACTCCTCAGGTATCACTCCTCAGGTATCACTCCTCAGGTATCATTCCTCAGGTATCACTCCTCAGGTATCACTCCTCAGGTATCATTCCTCAGATTGATTTTACTGCTGTTACATCCAATAGATGGCGCTATTTCTAGCTTTATTTTCTTCTATTAAAATAGAAAATATTAAAAGACTATACCAATGTGCAATCTGTACCACTATAAAATCAGTTCAAATAGGTCCACACTAATTAAGCCTTTATACTGACCAATTGACATTCTGTAAATATATATTTCTATTATTTACACAGGAAGAAAGAGGCAGACAGTGCTCCTTTTATGTCACCCCCCCAAAAAAAAACAAAACACAAAAAAAAACCCTATGTATTTTTAAATAGTCTGGTCCATTCTTAGTGTATTAAATTTTCAAAATTAATGGTCTAAATTGGATTATCTAAAGGTAAAGAACCGCTGCATGTAAAATGCAGTCTTTAGACATTCGATCTATCTAATGTCTGCCTCCTGTATGGCCATGATACCTGATAACTGAATCCTGATAACTGATACATGATAATGATACCCAATACACGATATTAATAAACCACGCCTGACACCTGATAGACAATAACTACACCTAATACCTATCAACCAATACCTGACACATGACAACCGATACCAGATATACATGACATCTAATGAATGATACCTGATGAATGATACCCGACTCTGATAACCAACTCTGATACATGATGAATGATGCCTGACTCTGATGCCTGACGAATGATACCTGACTCTGATACTTGAGGAATAATGCCTGACTCTGATACCCGATGAATGATGCCTGACTCTGATAGCCGATGAATGATGCCTGACTCTGATACCCGATGAATAATACCTGACTCTGATACCTGACTCTGACACCTGACGAATGATACCTGACTCTGATACCCGATGAATGATACCTGACTCCAATAGACGATGAATGATACCTGACTCCAATAGACAATGAATGATACACAATGAATGATACCTGATACATGAAACCTGAAACATGAGGAATGACACAAAGATGTATTTTTTCTGTACCAATGAATATATATATTTACAGAATGTCAATTAATTGGTCAGTAAAAAGGCTTAAATAAAAACAGACACAGGTACACCCAGCTACTGACCTACCTTTCCATTCCTATGGAAGCAATGCCTAAAGGCTAACTATAGTCAAAGAAATTATTTGATCAATAATCAAAAAAGCGTGTTTTTTTAAATAAAAGAAGACAAAGATAAAGAAATAGAAAGGACAGTAATTTAGATTTTCAAGTGAAAGAAATTAAAAAAAAAAATAAAGTAAGAAATAAAGCTGGAAATCTATTGCATGTAAAAGTCTGCACATACCTAAAATGTACAGAAAAAAACATCTTTGTGTCATTCCTCATGTTTCAGGTTTCATGTATCATTCATCAGGTATCAAAGTCAGCTATCAGTGTTATTCATTATTCATTAGGTATCATTCATCGGGTATCATTCATCAAGTATCATTTATCAGGTATCAGTGTCACACATCATTCATCAGGCATCAAAGTCAGTTATCAAATTCAGGTATCATTCATCATGTATCAGAGTCAGGAATCAGTTATCAGCCATCAGATATCATTGATGAATGATACCTGATTCTGACACCTGATGAATGATACCTGACTCTGATACCCGATAAATGATGCCTGACTCATACCTGATGAATGATGCCTGATGAATGATACCTGATGAATGATGCCTGATGAATGATGCCTGACTCTGATACCTGATGAATGATACCTGATGAATGATACCTGATGAATGATGCCTGACTCTGATACCTGATGAATGATACCCGATGAATGATGCCTGACTCTGATGCCTGATGAATGAGATGCCTGACTCTGATGCCTGACTTTGATACCTGATGAACGATACATGACTCTGATACCTGATGAATGATACTTGACTCTGATGCCTGATGAATGATACCTGACTCTGATACATGATGAATGATACCTGACTCTGATACATGATGAATGATACCTGACTCTGATTCATGATGAATGATGCCTGACTCTGATACATGATGAATGATACCTGACTCTGATAACTGATAAATGATACCTGACTGATACATGATGAATGATGCCTGACTCTGATACATGATGAATGATACCTGACTCTGATAACTGATAAATGATACCTGACTGATACATGAAACCTGAAACATGAGGATTGACACGAATCTGATTGGTATGCTTTATGGAAGAATCTAATTGTAACCAATTGAAACAATTCTGATGGGAAAATAATGTGATTGGTTAGTATACTCATATAAATTCTGATGGGAAAATAATGTGATTGGTTAGTATACTCATATATTCAGATTCTTTCTGAAAATTCTGGTTGTAACTAATGAGAAATGGTTACAATCAGATTCTTTCAGAAATCTGATTGTCTGTTCCCCTGACCATTTCCAAGGTCCATTTACAGTAAGTTACTGTATCATTTTTGCCAAATTTAGAAAATTCCTTGAAACTTCTAATTTTCTAGAATATTCGGGGGAAAATTTGGAAAGCAAAATTCTGGAAAATCTGCGACATCCGTGAACCAGCCATCTCTAGTCAACATCTGTATAGTGTTAGTTTATGCTTGATATTTTGATGCCTTTATTAAAATAGCGTTGTTAACATGTATTTATCCTAATACTTTGTAGCTGAATCATTTTCTAAAAGATGTGAAATTAAAATCAGAAAAAAGCATTTTCTTTGCCGACAAAAGAGATACTTCTGAAAATTTTGAAATTATTAGTTGGATCATTTATCCAAACAATACCGTTAGAAAGAATAACATTGGGAAATTAATTTCATCATCAGCTACCACACAAGAACTCATTATTAATGAGGGATCATTGTCCTGGAATCCACACATTAACTATAGTAGTATTATCTCTATTTATTTTTAGATTAAAAAAAATATCATTGTGTAACAAATATAAATATAACTGAACAAAAAGACTAAATAATGTGGCATCGTTATAGTTTAATTACTTCATTAGAACTACTAGGCACCTTTGTTTGAGACCTTACCACACATTGTTTTGTTATCAGGAAGACAATTTTTTTTACATATATTAATGTTTGTATATTTTGGTAGATACCTTAAGATTTTAACTCCTTTGTTCTCTTCAAATGATAAATCTGAATGCCATTTCATGTGTCAGAAGTCTGAAGGATGACTCCGTTCATATGTGTATGTTTTTACACAGGCCTTGATTCAATTTGAATAAACTCTAAACATCTATACTGTGAAAATGTTTCTTTAATTTCTAATTACTGGAAACTATAATTCATCCTAACCACCATAGCATATTTTATTTTGCTGTCCTGTTTCTTTAGATAACCAGACTGAAACTTCTAACCTTGTGGCCATCACTCAACTACTCTATTGTCAAAACTCATTTTCTGTGTACTATTCTGTTCATGGAGGTTACAGGTACCCATGATCCCCCTTTCTGATGGCGCATAGTGACCCGCAGTTTCGGCGCTTCAAATATTGATATGCCCATATAGCATCTTCTTAAGCCTGCCCTCCCATATATATATATATATATATATAAAATTGAGTTTTGTATTATATATAATACTTTGGGAAGTATACAGTTTTGAACCAAATTCATTTTCCCACAAAGGTTTAAAGTAACAACAAAGGTTTAAGATAGAGTAATAACCTCTCTCTCTTACAATGGTAAGATATGCAAATTTTAAAAAGTCTTCTGTACTTTTCATTATAAATATACCTAAGTGTGTTTAAATGACTCTACAATTGGAATGGCGTGTTGCCAATATCCTAATTCACATTTCTAATAACATAATATTTGATTTCTCCCAATGAACACATATCCCAGAGTTAAATTCAAAATCTGTAATTATTTGCATTGTTTCTGATAATGAGTCATTAGAAGCATCTAAAAACATAATCATATTGTCTCCATATAACTTAATATGGTCCCAACTTTAGTTAAATCAATGCTGGTACATACTGTATTTTTATAGCCATCACTAGAGATATATTGTGGGTTGGACCCTGTTTCTAATCACATCTGAGAGTTTTTGAAGTTCCAATGAAACGATTTTTCTTTCGAAAATTAGATAATTATCAAAAACATAGTAACCCTTGAATTTAAAATTTTCTATTTCAGTAACCATTAAAAAAGCCATTGATTTCGGTAACTCCTTGAAATCAGAATTTTCGGTTTTGGTAACCATCGAATATGCAAGTCGTTTTCAGTAACCCGCAAATTAATGATATTGTTAACCCTAAAATCTAAAAGTCAATTTCAGTAACCCTCGAATATAAAACTGGGAAGCTAGAAAACATTGCGATTATGAAGAAGATTAGTTTTCAAATCAGATCAGAACTCCCTTTGACTTCTATGGGTTCGTTTTCAAATATTTGAACATTTTTAGAATTACGAAAATTTAAAAACGGACAAAAGTCGCCAGTTTCGAACACCCCTACCCACCACCACAATTACTAATACAAATAAAAGTGTGGGGAAGAGGACATCCCTGTCTCGTCCCCCTGTGTACTGATTTACCCCTGTGTACTTCCGATATCCTATCTTGCATGTATATTCTTGGCATCAGATCATTATACAACTATTTTATCCATAATACATTCTGGCCCAAATCCAAAGTGAGTCATTACAGAAAGTTCCATTTTACAGTATCAAAAGTTTTCTGTGGCCTATATTATTATAAATAATTTGTGATACCGTATTAGCCTCCCCAATAGATAATAGTAACATTTTTATTTTAAATGCCTGTTGAAGAATATCTAATAATTGACCACTTAAAATATTCTTATATCTTTCAATTGGTATTCCATCCAATTCAATTGCTCTGGGCAAATCTCCCAGAAGAGATATACCAGAGGTTGTTGGGATATGGGTGAATCTCACCCGAATGTAAGTGGCGTTAAATGCTTACTGTATGTGCACACAGCTGTAAATAGGTTTGTGGAAGCTGCGCTTTTGTCTGTTATGATGCTTGCACAGCCGCTGCAACCTAAAGGTTAAAGTCAAGCTAACTGATCGTAAATTGTATACAAGCAACCTACACTAAGGTAAGGTTTCTCAAAGGGTGTGCCGGGGCGGACTGGTGTGACTTCAAAGAGACATTGGTGTGCCACAGAATTAGTGGAAATTGTTTCACCAGTATAACCTACATTTTTTTTTATTTTTACTATAAAAATATGTATTTTAATAAAATGACAACACAGTTAATGTAGTGTAACTTTACTGATTTAAATATAATATACTCTATAAAATGCATATAGTATGGGTAATTACAACTTTAAATCCAACATTAAGAATACAATTGTGTCTCGAGAAAAATTTGCATTGCCAAGTGCGCCATGGTCTGAAACAGTTTGAGAACCACTGACCTATGGGTTAAAGTCACGCTATCCAATCGTAAATTGTAGACTATGTAAGCTAAGTAACCCTGCAATGTGTATATATGAATTGGTGTGATGTAATTTCCTGTTTTACACTATATAATGTTTGCTAACCCTCGATTCAGCGATAACCCTCAAATGTGGCGATAACCCTTGTATGTGGCAATCAATTCCAGTAACCCTCAAAAATTCAACGTGGAAGCCCGAAAATAGCCCGATCATGAAAACAGTTACAGTGCTATCACCGAGAGCCGCTAGTGGCAACCCGGTGCAAAGACACTGGCGATATTTTATGCCGATAGTGGCTCTCGTGCATCGCTAAGTGGTGGTATCTATTTCGGCACTGGTATTTGTTGGTGTTTAAAGTGGCGCAATAGAACGCCACTTTCAGCATGTAACATTGCTTGCGGCAGCTGCACAGCTAACTTCTGTGTTAGAAAAAAATATCATTGTGTAACAAATATAAATATAACTGAACAAAAAGACTAAATAATGTGGCATCATTATAGTTTAATTACTTCATTAGAACTACTAGGCACCTTTGTTTGAGACCTTACCACACATTGTTTTGTTATCAGGAAGACAATTTTTTTTACATATATTAATGTTTGTATATTTTGGTAGATACCTTAAGATTTTAACTCCTTTGTTGTCTTCAAATGATAAATCTGAAGCCCTTTCATGTGTCAGAAGTCTGAAGGATGACTCCGTTTATATGTGTATGTTTTTACACAGGCCTTGATTCAATTTGAATAAACTCTAAACATCTATACTGTGAAAATGTTTCTTTAATTTCTAATTAATTATTGTCTATTGTCAAAACTCATTTTCTGTGTACTATTCTGTTCATGCAGGTTACAGGTACCCATGATCCCCCTGATGGCGCATAGTGACCCGCAGTTTCGGCGCTTCAAATATTGATATGCCCATATAGCATCTTCTTAAGCCTGCCCTCCCATATATATATATATATATATATAAAATTGAGTTTTGTATTATATATAATACTTTGGGAAGTATACAGTTTTGAACCAAATTCATTTTCCCACAAAGGTTTTAAGTAACAACAAAGGTTTAAGATAGAGTAATAACCTCTCTCTCTTACAATGGTAAGATATGCAAATTTTAAAAAGTCTTCTGTACTTTTCATTATAAATATACCTAAGTGTGTTTAAATGACTCTACAATTGGAATGGCGTGTTGCCAATATCCTAATTCACATTTCTAATAACATAATATTTGATTTCTCCCAATGAACACATATCCCAGAGTTAAATTCAAAATCTGTTATTATTTGCATTGTTTCTGATAATGAGTCATTAGAAGCATCTAAAAACATAATCATATTGTCTCCATATAACTTAATATGGCCCCAACTTTAGTTAAATCAATGCTGGTACATACTGTATTTTTATAGCTGGATTATCACATGGTGGGGAATGTACATCTAAATGATATTAGAAGTCACTTTGCATTTCCATGACCAAGTTTTTATTTTCCGAATTCCTCCTTAACTTCTAATATCATTTAGATGTACATTCCCCACCATGTGATAAACTTCTAATATCATTTAGATGTACATTCCCCACCATGTGATAATCCATCAGCTATGTCACGGACAAGGCCCTTAAACAGAATTTGGGCCTAAGTGCAGGGCTCTTGGGTTGTATTTTTTTCCCTAAGTGCTACATAATTATGTTCAAAACTGAACCCAATACCAAAGGACACTTGAGGAGACAAATGTAAATTTAAGCCATTTAAGTTTTTTTTTTGTTGTATTATATATCTGAAATAAATTTGTTTTGATATATATAAAATGACTATAGCATGGCTGTTAATATATAAAATGACTATAGCATGGCTGTTACTCCTATAGTACTATTGAGTTAAGTGATGTCATCTACTACAAGCTTTTACTAGCAATGGAAGCAAAAAGTGCCGAACAATCTGCTGACTATTTAGTATTGTTCCTGGTAAGCTGGGTTTCTTTTTGCCACTAATGCTGACTGGAAAATGCATTGCAGGGTAACATAAAGCTTTCAAAGTCTTATCAGAGACGTCCATATTGGTGTAAAAATGTCTGCATAGAGACAGTGGGGTCAGGGTGTGTGGCCAAATAGGTGCTTATGCTCACAAGACTCTTTGAAGATTAAATTGTAAAAGGTAGTACTGTCAACAACATGGAAACCTTCTTAGTTATACAATATACATATTGCATGTGCATAAATGCAAATTACTAGAGAAGTATTGTGTATGTGTCCATGTGCACACAGTTCGCACGTGTCCATTGTCATTCCCATTCTGGGAGAAAGCTTAGAAGTACAGGACAGGCCTATCAAGTGTGGAATGATCCATAAAATCTTCTCCTAGGAACAGACCTGACAACCCTGCCCCCAAAACGCACCCTGTTTGACCCAGAACACCTAAAATTCTGCCTCTCTGCCGCTACCCACTCAATTTAAATACCATCAACTCTATTGTATATAGACGTGTATATAGTCAGGTAAAAAAATATGTTAATCTGTACACTCTCCCAAGTAACTAATAATCCATGTAAGTGTGGGATGAAATAGAGTGCATGGTCTGCCCTCCTATTTTCCTATATCCATTGAGAGATTACCTTGTAATGGGTCTGGGGCTGCCTGCACCCAGGCTATTCTTCACAGGCGAAAAGTACTCCATATTTATGGGGTCCTTATCCTGATATACAGTTTGACTGCATTTTGGCACTGACGCAACTGAGATATAACAAAAGGCCTTGGGTTAAATGCACCTAGGCCACCTCTTAGATTTGGTGTACGTTCTTATGCCCTACCATGTATACCTATATTTGTTTTGTGGATGATATAAATGCGCTAGCTAATGCCTTACACTATTATTGTACTGAATCACAATAATGTTTTTTTTTAATGATGCATATTTATTTACTGCCAAATCAAAAAAACTATGTCTATGTTACCTGTACATTATAATTCACACTAACAAATCCGATAAAATAAATAAGTGATCTATATCGTTAATAACCAGGACGAATGTCCTTGTGAGCATATACTGTATATTTAAAAAATATCTACAACGAGGTTCCTTGTGAGCATATACTGTATATTTAAAAAATATCTACAACGAGGTCGGATACACTTAAGAAACCTGGTTTAGCAAACTCAGAGTCAGGGACAGGCTGGAGGTCAAAGCACAGATGTCAGTCAAATCCCAACGAAGCATAAGCTGGAGGTCAAAGCACAGATGTCAGTCAAATCCCAACGAAGCATAAAAGGGTCTGGCAAAAGTCGTAACAGGCAAAAGGTGGGTAAGTCGTAACAGGCAAAAGGTGGGTCCAGGCAACTGATCGAATAATAGTCAGGTAAACAAGACCAGTGCTTTGTTAGTGAGGAATAATAGTCAGGTAAACAAGACCAGTGCTTTGTTAGTGAGCAAGTTGGTTAAGCTGGGTGCACACGACTGCAGGTACGAGATCCTGAGTCCCGCAGTCAGGGCTTAAATCCTGTCTAAGGGCACGGCCACACTGCAACGCAAACGCAAATGCAATCGCATGTGATTTCATGCGCGATTTTTTTGCGTTTGCACTTGCGATTTCTTCAATAAGTATAGGAAAACGCATGCGATTGCGATTAAAAATGCAGAACGCAAAACTGAATCTCAATCGCACCGAAAAACGTGCATTTTTTTGTGTAGTGCGTTTTCAATGATTTTTTAAAAACGCAAGCGCAAACGCAAGAAAAACGCAGCAGTGTGGCCTAGCCCTAACAGAGAAAAATGTCAGCGAGTCAAAATTATTTCAACGTGATGGCCATTGCTTAATAATTATAAATATTAGCTAATGTTTGCAATAAGAAAAATCTAGAAGATATGTAAATCTTGATGATGTCATCCGTGATGCAATCACTAGTGAAATAAATGAAATTTGATATCCTCCCTGTGATGTCATAAAAACCAGTAAAACATTTATTAATTGTGAGACAGCGATGAAGCAGGAGTTTTATCAACTTTTCTGCTTTTGCTAAATTATTTTTCCATCTTGTTTACCCTCCAGCTCCATCCTAGTGTATATTTTATCTTCTTCTGGTGTGGTGTGGTTTTCTGGTCCTGGGAACAAGTTCAACGTTCAGTAAGTACTTATACTTTACTTTATTTAAAAGGGAACTGTCTCCCGTTCTTCCAAATTAGTTGTGTTGTATAAAAAGATCCATGGGATCTTCAATATGAACTAATCACATCTCTATATACAGTTTGTAAGGATATTTTCAGACATGTGACCGGCTTATAGTAATTGGACCGGTTATAGCCATGTGACCAGCTTTAGTACATGTACCAGCTTATAGTCATGTGACCAGTTTATAGCAATGTGACCAGTTATGCCATGTGACCAGTTATAGTCATGTGACCAGTTATAGTCATTGTCAGCCTTTCCCTGTATTAATTGGCTCTCCATCCCAACTGTCATTGTTAAACTGTCTGTCCAGGTGTTCTGTTTCCCACATTAAGCCGTAACTGATCATGTTTCTCCTCTGGGGCAGAGGGGGAAGCAGAGGACAATTGATGTCCAATAACAACTGGAAGCAGGATATATTCAACATTTACCCAATATCATTTTCATAGGATACAGCAGGGTTGTCATTGTCCAGCTATTGGGATGGGATTGCCCGACGCAGTACGAGATCCTGGTCCCAGTCAGGGCTTAAATCCCGTCTAAGGGCACGGCCACACTGCAACGCAAACGCAAATGCAATCGCATGTGATTTCATGTGCGATTTTTTTGCGTTTGCACTTGCGATTTCTTCAATAAGTATAGGAAAACGCATTGCGATTGCGATTAAAAATGCAGAACGCAAAACTGAATCGCAATCGCACCGAAAAACGTGCACTTTTTTTGTGTAGTGCGTTTCAAAGATTTTTTAAAAACGCAAGCGCAAACGCAAGAAAAACGCAGCAGTGTGGCCAGCTCCTAACAGAGAAAAATGTCAGCGAGCCCGGTGGTACCCACAGTTTCCCTGTCCTGTATAACATTAACTTAATGGACACAGATCTCCCAGTGACTTCTAATATCCTTAAATTTACAGTAGGGGATACATTATCCCTTATATACATGGTGGTACCCAGAGTTCCTGTCCTGTATAACATTAACTATATGGACACAGAACTCCTCAGTGACTTCTAATATCCTTATTTACGTAGGGGAACATATCCTTATAATAAATGTGGTACCCCGAATTCCCTTTCCTGTATAACATATAACTTTATATGGACAAGAAATCTCAGGGACTTAAATCCTATAATTTACATGTAGGTACATTATCCCTTATATATATAGTGGTACACAGAATTCCTGTCCTGATAACATAAACTTTAATAGACACAGAATCTCTGTGACTTCTAATATCCTTATAATTTACAGTAGGGGATCATTATCCCTATAATACGGTTGTACCCAGAGCTCCGCCTCTATAACATAACTTATATAGGACACAGAACTCTCAGGACTTCTAATACCTTATAATTTACAGTGGGGGATACATTATCCTTATAATACATGGTGGTACCCGAGTTCCTGTTGTATAACATATAACTATATGGACACGAACTCCTCAGTGACTTCTAATATCCTTATAATTACAGTAGGGGATACATTATCCCTTATATAAATAGTGGACCCAGAATTCCCTGTCTGTATAACATATAACTTTAGATTGACAAAGAACTCCTCAGTGACTTCTAATATCCTTATAATTTACAGTGGGTATACATTATCCCTTATATAATTGTGGTACCCAGAGTTCTGTCCCTATACAAAATTTTATATAGACACAGATCTCTCAGTGACTTCTAATTCCTTATAATTACAGTAGGGATACATTATCCCTATAATACATGGTGGTACCCAGAATTCCCTGTCTGTATAACATAACTTTTATAGGACACAGAACTCCTCAGTGGACTTTAAATCCTTATAATTACAGTAGGGATACATTATCCTTATATACATGGTGGTACCCAAGTTCCCTGTCTGTATAACATAACTTTATATGGACAAAGAACTCCTCTGTGACTCTTAATATCATTAAATTACAGTAGGGGATAAATTATCCCTTATAATACATGTGGTACCCAGAAGTTCCCTGCCCTGTATAACATATAACATTTATAGGAACAGAACTCCTCAGTGATTCTAATATCTTATAATTTACAGTAGGGGATAAATTATCCCTTATAATCATAGTGGTACCCAGAGTCCCTGTCCGCATTACAAACTTTATATAGACACAGAACTCCTCAGTGACTTCAATATACCTTATAATTTACAGTGGGGTACATTATCCCTTATAATACATGGTGGTACCCAGAGTCCCTGTCCTCTATAACATAAACTTTATATAGACACAGAACCCTCAGTGACTTCTAATATCCTATTAATTTACAGTGGGGAACATTATCAATATAATACATGGTGTACCAGAGTTCCCTGTTCTGTATAACAATAACTATATGGAGACAGAACTCCTCAGTGACTTCTAAAATCTTTATAATTTACAGTGGGGATACATTATCCCTTATAATACATGTGGACCAGAATTCCCGTCCTGTATAACATTTAATTTATATGCACACAGAACTCCTCAGTGACTTCTAATATCCTTATAATTTACAGTAGGGATACATATCCCTTATAATAAATAGTGGTACCAGAATTCCTGTCCTGTATAACATTAACTTATATGACACAGAACTCCTCAGTGACTTCTAATATCCTTATAATTTACAGTAGGGATACATTATCCCTTATAATACATAGTGGTACCCAGAATTCCCTGTCCGTATAACAATAAACTTATATGACAAAGAACTCCTCAGTGACTTTTAATATCCTTATAATTTACAGTAGGGGATACATATCCCTTATAATACATGGGTACCCAGATTCCGTCCTCTATACAAACTTTATATGACACAGAACTCCTCAGTGACTTCTAATATCCTTATTATTACAGTGGGGGATACATTATCCCTTATAATACATGGTGGTACCCAGAATCCCTGTCCTGTATAACATAACTTTATATGGACACAGAACTCCTCAGTGACTTCTAATATCCTTATAATTACAGTAGGGTACATTATCCTTATATACATGGTGGTACCCAAAGTTCCCTGTCCTGTTAACATTAACTTTATATAGAAACAGAATGCCTCAGGGACTACTTAAATCCTTACAATTGACAGTAGGGGATACATTATCCCTTATAATACATGGTGATACCCAGAATTCCCTGTCCTGTAAACATATAACTTTATATGGACACAGAATCCTCCGTGACTTCTTATATCCTTATAATTTACAGTAGGCGATACATTCCCTTATAATACATTAGTGGGTACTCAGATGTCCCTGTCTTTATAACTCAGCCAGTGTCCTTTTACTATAAATGGACACAAAAACTCTCATTGACTTTGACATCTCATAGTTTACAGTCGGGGATACATTATCCATTATAATACATGAGTGGAATAGCTAAGTCTATGTCCTTGTGCCTCTATAGGGTTCCTGGCCTTTATAACTCAGCCTGTGTGCTTGTACCTTTATATATACACAGAAACTCCTCAATTACTTCTAATATCCTTATTATTACAGTAGGAGATACATTATCAATTATATTTTACAGTTGGATCCTTTAGGGATACATGGTAGGGGGGGATATAAAGTGAAAAAATCTCATCTAAATCTTACATATTGATTCTGATGTGCCTATATTATATTTATATTATTGTGTTATTATTGTAGATTTATAGCGTCAACATTTCGGGGGCGCTTTACAGTTGCATTAATATCATGAGGAAAACATACTGTTACATACATGGGTAGTGCAAGTAATAAAAAAGTGCAAATATTTCAAGTGATGGTCCATGCTTATATATTATAATATTAGCTAATGTTTTGCAATAAGAAAATCTAGAAGATATGTAAATTCTTGAGTGATGTCATCCGTGATGTCACCACTAGTGAAATAACATTGAAATTTGATATCCTCCCTGTGATGTCATAAAAACCAGTAAACATTTTATTAATTTGTGAGACAGCGATGAAGCAGGATGTTTTTTCAACTTTTCTGCTTTTGCTGATTCTTTTTTCCATCTTGTTTACCATCCAGCTATCTATGTTATATTTTATCTTCTTCTGGTGCTGGTGTCGGTTTTCTGGTCCTGGTACAGTTCACCGTTCAGTAAGTACTTCCTACTTACATATTAAAGGGAAACTGTCTCCAATTCTTTCCAAATTAGTTAGTGTGTATAAAAAGCTTCCATGGATCTTCAATATGAACCTAATCACATCTCTATATACAGTTTGTAAGGATATTTTCAGCCATTGACCGGCTTATAGTCATGTGACGGCTTAGCCGGACCAGCTTATAGTCATGTAACAGCTTATAGTCATGTGACCAGTTTATAGCAATGTGACCAGCTTATAGCCATGGACCAGTTATCATTAGTACATGTACCAGTTATACATGCTTTATATGTGCCAGTTATCATGTGTCCAGCCTTTCCCTGTATTAATTGGCTCTCCATCCCAACTGTCATTGTTAAACTGTCTGTCCAGGTTGTTCCTGTTTCCACATTAAGCCGTAACTGATCATGTTTTCTCTGGGCAGAGGGGGAAGCAGAGGACAATTGATGTCCAATAACAAACTGGAAGCAGGATATTTCAACATTTACCCAATATCATTTCTCACAGGATACAGCAGGGTTGTCATTAGTCCCTATTGGGGGGATTGTCCAGACTGCAGGTACGAGATCCTGAGTCCCGCAGTCAGGGCTTAAATCCCGTCTAAGGGCACGGCCACACTGCAACGCAAACGCAGCAATCGCATGTGATTTAATGGCGATTTTTTTGCGTTGTGCACTTGCGATTTCTTCAATAGTATAGGAAACGCATGCGATTGCGATTAAAAAGCAGACGAAACTGAATCGCACAAAAAAAACAGTGCTTTTTTTGTTGTAGTGCGTTTCAAGTATTTTTAAAAACGCAGCGCAAACGCAATAAAACACCAGAGTTTGCCTAGCCTAACAGAGAAAATGTCAGCGAAGCACCCGTGTACCCACAGTTCCCTGTCGTATAACATATACTTTAAATGGACACAGATCTCCCCAGTGACTTCTAATATCCTTACAATTACAGTAGGGGATACATTACCTTATAATACATGGGGTACCCAGAGTTCCCTGTCCTGTAATATATAACTTTATATGGACACAGAACTCTCTGGACTTCTAATTCCTATTATTTACAGTAGGGATACTATCCCTTATAAAACAGATGTGGTACCCAGAGTTCCCTGTCTGTATAACATAACTTTATATGACAAAGAAATCCTCAGGATCTAAATATCCTTATAATTTACAGTGGGGGAACATTATCCTTATAATACACGGTGGTACCCAGATCCTGTCCTGTATTAACATAACTTTATATGAATCCTCAGTGATTCCAATATCCTTATAATTTACAGTAGGGATACATATTCTTATTACTGAGTGGTACCCAGAGTCTCCTGTTCTCTATAACATAACTTTATATAGCACAGAACTCTCAGGACTTCTAATATCTTATAATTTACAGTAGGGGATACATTATCCCTTATAAACATGTGGTACCAGAGTTCCTGTCCTGTATAACATAACTTATATGGACACAGAACTCCTCAGTGACTTCTATATCCTTATAATTTACAGTAGGATAATTAACCTATAATAAATATGGTACCCAGAATTCCCTGTCCTGTATAACATATAACTTTATATGGACAAGAACTCCTCAGGATTAAATCCTATAATTTACGTAGGTAACATTATCCCTTTAATATATAGTGGTACCCAGAATTCCCTGTCCTGTTAACATAACTTTAATGGACACAGAACTCCTCAGTGACTTTTAATATCCTTAAATTTACAGTAGGGGATAAATTATCCCTTATAAACATGGTGGTACCCAGAGTTCCTGTCCTGTATAACATAACTTTATATAGACACAGAACTCCTCAGGTGACTTTAATATCCTTATATTTACAGTAGGGGATCATTATCCCTTATAATACATGGTTGTACCCAGATCCCTGTCCTTAAAACATAACTTTATATAGACACAGAACTCTCAGGACTTCTAATATCCTTATAATTTACAGGGGGGATACATTATCCATTTAATACATGGTGTACCCAGAGTTCCTGTCTTGTATAACATATAACTTTATATGGACACAGAACTCCTCAGTGACTTCTAATATCCTTATAATTTACAGGAGGGATACATTATCCTTATAATAATAGTGGTACCCAGAATTCCCTGTCCTGTATAACATATAACTTTATATGACAGAAACTCCTCAGGACTTCTTAATTCCTTATAATTTACAGTAGGGGATACATTATCCCTTATAATACATGTGTGGTACCAGATTCCTGTCTCTATACAAAATTTTATATAGACACAGAACTCCTCAGTGACTTCTAATTCCTTATAATTTACAGTGGGGATACATTATTCCATTATAATACATGGTTTACCCAGAGTTCCTTCGATTACATATAACTTTATATGGAACAGAACTCCTCAGTGACTTCTTAAAATCCTTATAATTTACAGTAGGGGATACATTATCCCTTATAATACTGGTGGTACCCAGAATTCCTGTCCTGTATAACATAACTTTATATGGACACGAACTCCTCAGTGACTTCTAATATCCTTATAATTTACAGTAGGGATCACATATCCTTTATATACATGGTGGTACCCAAGTTCCTGTCCTGTATAACAATTACTTTATATGGACACAGAACTCCTCAGTGACTTCAATATCCTTATAATTTACAGTAGGGATACATTATCCTTATATATACATGGTGGTACCCAGAAGTTCCCTGTCTGTATAACATATACTTTATAGGGACAGAACTCCTCAGTGACTTCTAAATCCTTATAATTACAGTAGGGGATACATTACCCTTAATAAATGTGGTACCCAGAATTCCCTGTCCTGTAACATATACTTTATATGACACAGAACTCCTCAGGTACTTTTACTATCTATAATTTACAGTAGGGGTACATTATCCCTTATAATACATGTGGTACCCAGAGTTCCCTGTCTCTATAACATATAACTTTATATAGACACAGAACTCCTCAGTGACTTCTAATATCCTTATAATTTACAGTGGGATACATATCCCTTATAATACATGTGGTACCCAGAATTCCCTGTCCTGTATAACATAAACTTTATATAGACAAGAACTCCTCAGTGACTTTTAATATCCTTATATTTACAGTAGGGATACATTATCCTTTATATACATGGTGGTACCCAAAGTTCTTCCTGTCCTGTATAACATATACTTTATAATGGACACAGAACTCCTCAGTGACTTCTAATATCCTTATAATTACGTGTGGGTATTAACCCTTATAATACATGGTGGTACCCAGAGTCTGTCCTCTATAACATAACTTATATAGACACAGAACCCTCAGTGACTTTAAATCCTTAATTTACAGTGGGGATACATTATCATTATAATACAATGGTGGTACCCAAAGTTCCCTGTCCTTATAACAAAACTTTATATAGACACAGAACTCCTCAGTGACTTCTAATTCTTATAATTACAAGGGGAATACATTATCCTTATAATACATGGGTGGTACCCAGATTCCCTGTTCTGTATAACATATAACTTTATATGACACAGAACTCTCAGTGACTTCTAATATCCTTATAATTTACAGTAGGGATACATTATCCCTTATAATACATGGTGGTACCAGATTCCCTGTTCCTATAACATAACTTTATAAGACACAGAACTCCTCAGTGACTTCTTATATCCTTAAATTTACAGGGGGGATACATTATCCTTATAATACATGGTGGTACCCAGAGTTCCCTGTCTCTATAACATATAACTTTATATGAGACACAGAACTCCTCAGTGGACTTCTAAAATCCTTATAATTTACAGTAGGGATACATTATCCCTTATAATACATGTGGTACCCAGAATTCCTGTCCTGTATAACATTTAATTATATGACACAGAACTCCTCAGTGACTTTAATATCCTTATAATTTACAGTAGGGGATACATTATCCTATAATAAATGTGGTACCCAGAATTCCCTGTCCTGTATAAATATAACTTATATGGACACAGAACTCCTCAGTGACTTCTAATATCCTTATATTTACAGTAGGGATACAATATCCCTTATAATACATGTGGTACCCAGAATTCCCTGTCCTGTATACATAACTTTATATGACAAGAACTCCTCAGTGACTTTTAATATCCTTATAATTTACAGTAGCGGATACATTATCCTTTATATACATGGTGGTACCCAAGTTCCCTGTCCTGTATAAATATAACTTATATGGACACAGAAATCTCAGGACTTTAAATCCTTATAATTTACAGTAGGGGATACATTATCCTTTAATACATGGTGGTACCCAGAGTTCCCTGTCCTCTATAACATAAATTATATAGACACAGAATCCTCAGTGACTTCTAATATCCTTATAATTTACAGTGGGGAACATTATCCATTTAAAATATGGTGGTACCCAGAATTCCCTGTCCTGTTAACTTTTTCGTAGGTCCCAGGTATTTTCCAAGTCTGGATCATTATTTTTAGCAACATGAGACCCTTAATGTTCTTTTTGCTTAAAGTAATTTGACGCTTGGATCTGCCATGAGGCCGTTTTGCCAGTCTCTTTCTTATGTGGACCAGTGAACACCGACCTCTTAATTTCTTTAGATGTTGCCTGGGGTATTTTGTGGCTCTCGCATGATTTTCTCTGTCTCTTGGGGGTAATTTTGGTCGGCAGACACTCCTGGGAAGGTTCATCACTGTTCCAGTTTTCATTTGTGGGATAATGCTCTCACTGTGGTCCTGAGTCCAACTTTAGAAATGGCTTTATACCTTTAAAAGACTATAGATCTCAATTAAGTTAATTTTAACTTATTTTATAAGGGGCAATCACTTTTCACACAGGGACATGTAATTAGTTTTTCAACTAAATATAAAAAACCATCTTAAAACTGCATTTTGTGTTCAGTTATGTATCTTACTAATATTTAACGTTTTCATGAGCAGAACATTAGTGTACAAACATAGAAAAGAATCAGGAGGGCAAATGTTTTCACACATTAACTTTATATAGACACAGAATGCCTCAGTGACTACTAATATCCTTACAATTGACAGTAGGGGATACATTATCCCTTATAATACATGGTGATACCCAGAATTCCCTGTCCTGTATAACATATAACTTTATATGGACACAGAACTCCTCAGTGACTTTATATCCTTATAATTTACAGTAGGCCATACATCATCCCTTATAATACATTAGTGGTACTCAGATTTCCCTGTCTTTATAACTCAGCCAGTGTCCTTTTACTATAAATGGACACAAAACTCCTCATTGACTTCTGACATCCTCATAGTTTACAGTCGGGGATACATTTCCATTATAATACATGAGGTGGAATAGCTAAGTCTAGTGTGCCTCTATAGGGTTCCCTGGCCTTTATAACTCAGCCTGTGTTGTGTACTTTATATAACACAGAACTCCTCAATTACTTCTAATATCCTTATTATTTACAGTAGGAGATACATTATCAACTTTATATTTACAGTTGGATCCTTTAGGGATACATGGTAGGGGGGATATAAGTGAAAAATCTCTATCTAAATTCTTACATATTTGATTCTGATGGATATATATATTTATATTATTGTTGTGTATTATTGTAGATTTATAGCGTCAACATTTTCGGTGGCGCTTTACAGTTGCATTAATATACATGGGAAAACATACATGTTACATACATGGGTAGTGCAAGTAATAAAAAGTGCAAATATTCAAGTGATGGTCCATTGCTTAATATATTATATATTTAGCTAATGTTTTGCAATAAGAAAAATCTAGAAGATATGTAAATTCTTGATGATGTCATCCGTGATGTCACTCACTAGTGAAATAACATTGAAATTTGATATCCTCCCTGTGATGTCATAAAAAACCAGTAAAACATTTATTAATTTGTGGAGACAGCGATGGAAGCAGGATGTTTTTTCAACTTTTCTGCTTTTGCTGATTTTTTCCATCTTGTTACCCTCCAGCTCCATCCTATGTTATATTTATCTTCTTCTGGTGCTGGTGTGGTTTTTGGCTGGTAACAAGTTCACCGTCAGTAAGTACTTCATACTTACTTTATTTAAAGGGGAACTGTCTCCAATTCTTCCAAATAAGTTAGTGTTGTATAAAAAGCTTCCATGGATCTTCAATATGAACCTAATCACATTCTATATACAGTTGTAAGGATATTTTCAGCCATGTGACGGCTTATATCATGTGACTGGCTTATAGCATGACGTTATAGTCAGTACAGCTTTAGTCATGGACCAGTTTATAGCAATGCGCTTATAGCCATGGCAGTTATAGCAATGTGACCAGCTTATAGCCATGTGACCAGTTATAGTCATGGGAACCAGTTATAGTCATGTGTCCAGCCTTTCCCTGTATTAATTGGCTCTCCATCCCAACTGTCATTGTTAAACTGTCTGTCCAGGTTGTTCCTGTTTCCACATTAAGCCGTAACTGATCATGTTTCTCCTCGGGGCAGAGGGGAAGCAGAGGACAATTGATGTCCAATAAACAAACGGAAGCAGGATATTTCAACATTTACCCAATATCATTTCTCACAGGATACAGCAGGGTTGTCTTAGTCCCTATTGGGATGGGATGTCCCGACTGCAGGTACGAGATCTGAGTCCCGCAGTCAGGCTTAAATCCCGTCTAAGGGCACGGCCACACTGCAACGCAAACGCAAATGCAATCGCATGTGATTTCATGCGTGTTTTTTTTGCGTTTGCACTTGCGATTTCTTCATAAGTATAGGAAAACGCGATTGCGATTAAAAATGCAGAACGCAAAACTGAATCGCAATCGCACCGAAAAACGTCGTTTTTTTTGTGGTGCGTTTTCAATGATTTTTTAAAAACGCAAGCGCAACGCAAGAAAACGCAGCAGTGTGGCCTAGCCAACAGAGAAAATGTCATGCGAAGCCCCCTGGTGGTACCCAGAGTTCCTGTCCTGTATAACATATAACTTTAATGGACACAGATCTCCCAGTGACTTCTAATATCCTTACAATTCAGTAGGGGATACTTATCCCTTATAATACATGGTGGTACCCAGAGTTCCTGTCCTGTATAACTATAACTTTATATGGACACAGAACTCTCTGGACTTCTAATATCCTATTATTTACAGTAGGGGATACATTACCATTATAACGATGGTGTACAGAGTTCCCTTTCCTGTATACATATAACTTTATATGGACACAGAACTCCTCGTGACTTCTAATATCCTTATAATTTACAGTAGGGGATACATTTTCTTATAATACAGGTGGTACCCAGAGTTCCCTGTCCTGTATAACTATAACTTTATATAGAACTCCTCAGTGACTTCAATATCTTATAATTTACAGTAGGGGATACATTATTCTTATATACATGGTGGTACCAGAGTTCCCTTCCTGTATAACTCATTCTTTATATATAGACACGAAACTCCTCAGTGACTTCTAATATCCTTATATATTACAGTAGGGGATACATTATCCCTTATAATACATGGTGGTACCCAGAGTTCCGTCCTATAACATAAACTTATATAGCACAGAACTCCTCAGTGACTTCTAATATCCTTATAATTTACATAGGGGATACATTATCCCTATAATACATGTGGTACCCAGAATTCCTGTCCTGTATAACATTAACTTTATATGGACACAGAACTCCTCAGTGACTTTAAATCCTTATAATTTACAGTAGGGAATACATTATACCTTAAAACAATAGTGGTACCCAGAATTCCCTGTCCCTGTATAACATAACTTATATGGACAAGAACTCCTCAGGGACTTAAAATCCTTATAATTTACGTGTAGGATACATTATCCCTTATAATATAGTGGTACCCAGATCCCTGTCCTGTATAACATAAATTAGGACACAGAAATCCTTGTGACTTTTAATTCCTTAATTTACAGTAGGGATACATTATCCTTATATACATGGTGGTACCAGATTTCTGTCCTGTATAACTATAACTTTATATAGACACAGAACTCCTCGTGACTTCTAATATCCTTATAATTTACAGTAGGGGACATTATCCCTTATAATACATGGTTGTACCCAGAGTCCCTGCCTCTATAACATAATTTATATAGACACAGAACTCTCAGGGACTTCTAATATCCTTTAATTTACAGTGGGGGATACATTATCCTTATAATACATGGTGGTCCCAGAGTTCCTGTTTGGATAACATATAACTTTATATGGACACAGAACTCCTCAGTGACTTCTATATCCTTATAATACAGTAGGGATAACATTATCCTTATAATACATAGTGGTAACCAGAATTCCCTGTCCTGTATAAAATTAAATTTATATGACAAAGAACTCCTCAGTGACTTTAATATCCTTATAATTTACAGTAGGGATACATTATCCCTTAAATACATGTGTGGTACCCAGAGTTCCTGTCCTCTATACAAAACTTTTTATAGACAACAGAACTCCTCAGTGACTTCTAATTCCTTTAATTTACAGTGGGGATACATTATCCATTATAATACATGGTGGTACCCAGAGTTCCATGTTCTGTATTACATATAACTATAGGACACAGAACTCCTCAGTGACTTTAAAATCCTTATAATTTACAGTAGGGGATACATTATCCTATAATACATGGTGGTACCAGAATTCCTGTCCTTATACATAACTTTATATGGACACAGAAATCCTCAGTGACTTCTAATATCCTTATAATTTACAGTAGGATACATTATCCTTTAATACAGTGGTACCCAGAAGTTCCCTGTCCTGTATAACATATAAACTTTATATGGACACAGAACTCCTCAGTGACTTTTAAATCCTTAATTTACAGTAGGGATACATTATCCCTTAATACATGGTGGTACCCAGAGTTCCCTGTCCTCTATAACATATAACTTTATATGACAAGAACTCCTCAGTGACTTCTAATATCCTTATAATTTACAGTGGGATACATTACCTTATAATACATGTGGTACCAGAGTTCCTGTCCCTATAACATAACTTATATTAGACACAGAATCCTCAGTGACTTCTAATATCCTTATAATTTACAGTGGGGATACATTATCCTTATAATACATGGTGTACCCAGAGTTCCCGTCTGTATAACATATAACTTTATAGGGACAGAACTCCTCAGTGACTTTAAAATCTTATAATTTACAGTAGGGGATACATACCCTTATAATACATGTTGGAACCAGAATTCCCTGTTCTGACACATTACTTTATATGCACAAGAACTCCTCAGTGACTTCTAAATCCTTATAATATACAGAGGGGATACATTATCCCTTATAATACATAGTGGTACCCAGAATTCCTGTCCTGTATAAAATATAATTTATATGACAAGAAATCCTCAGTGACTTTTAATATCCTTATAATTTACAGTAGGGGGATACATTATCCTTATAATACATGGTGGTACCCAGAGTTCCCTGTCCTCTATAACATAACTTATATAGACACAAGAACCCTCAGTGACTTCAATATCCTTATAATTTACAGTGGGGATACATTATCCCTTATAATACATGGTGGTACCCAGAGTTCCCTGTCCTCTATAAAATAACTTATATAGACACAGAACGCCTCAGTGACTTCTAATATCCTTATAATTTACAGTGGGGATACATATCATTATAATACATGGTGGTACCCAGATTCCCTGTCTGTATACATATAACTTTTATTAGACACAGAACCTCATGACACTAATCCTTACAATTGACAGTAGGGGATACATTATCCTTATAAATACATGTGGTACCAGAATTCCCTGTCCTGTATAACATATAACTTAAATGGACACAGAATCTCCTAGTGACTTCTAATATCATTAAATTTACAGTAGGGATACATTATCACTTATAGTACATGGTGGTACCCAAAGTTTCCTGTCCTGTATAACATATAAATATATTGGAACAAGAACTCCCATAGGGACTTCATACCTTATAATTTACAGTAGGGGATACATTATTCCATTATAATACATGTGGTACCCAGAGTTCCCAGTTCTGTAACATAAACTTGGTATAGAAACTCCTCAGTGACTTCAATATCCTTATAATTTACAGTAGGGATACATTTATCTATAATACATGAGTGGTACCCAGAGTTCCCTGTCTGTATAACTACTTACTTTATATAGACAACAGAACTCCTCAGTGACTTCTAATATCCTTAATTTACAGTAGGGGTACATTATCCTATAATTACATGGTGGTACCCAGAGTTCCCTGTCTCTCTAAACATACTTATATAGAGACAGAACCCCTAGTGACTTCAATATTTATAATTTACAGTGGGGAACATTATCCATTATAAACACAGGTGAACCAGCGTTCCTGTTCGTATAACATATAACTTTTATGGAACAGAAAACTCCTCAGTGACTAATAAATCCTATAATTCACGTAGTGGATACATTCCCTTTAATACATGTGGTACCCAGAATTCCCTGTCCTGTATAACATTTTAACTTTATATGGACACAGAACTCCTCAGTGACTCTAATATCCTTATAATTTACAGTAAGGGATACATTATCCCCTATAATACATGTGGTTACCCAGAATCCTTGTCCTATAAAATATACTTTATATGGACACAGAACTCCTAGTGACTTCATATCCTTTAATTTACAGTAGGGGAACATATCCTTTATATACATGGTGGACCAGAGTTCCTGTCCTTATAACATAACTTTATATAGAACAGAACTCCTCAGGACTTCTAATCTTATAATTTACAGTGGGGGATACATTATCCTTATAATACATGTTGGTACCAAGATTCCCTGTCCTGTATAAATAACTTATATGGAGACAGAATCCTCAGGACTTCTAATATCCTTATAATTTACAGTAGGGGATCATTATCCCTTATAATACATGGGGTACCCAGAGTTCCTGTCCTTATAACTATAACTTTATATGACACAGAACTCCTCAGTGACTTCTAATATCCTTATAATTTACAGGGGGATACATATCCTTATAATACTGTGGTACCCAGATTCCTGTCCTGTATAACATAACTTATATGGACACAGAACTCCTCAGTGACTCTAATAATCCTTATAATTTACAGTAGGATACATTTTCCCTTATAATACATGTTGGTACCCAGAATCCCTGTCCTGTATAACATATAACTTTATATGACACAGAACTCTCAGGACTTTCTAATATCCTTATAATTTACAGTAAGGGATACATTATCCCTTAAATACAATGTGGTACCCAGAATTCCTGTCTGTATAAACATATACTTTATATGGACACAAACTCCTCAGTGAGCTTCAAAATCCTTATAATTTACAGTAGGGGTACATATCCTTATAATACATGGTGGTACCAGAGTCCCTGTCCTCTATAACATAACTTTTATAGGACACAGAACTCCTCAGCGATTTAATATCCTTATAATTTCAAGTGGGGATACATTATCCTTAAATACATGTGGTACCCAGAATTCCCTGTCCTGTATAAACATATAACTTATATGAGACAGAACTCCCAGTGACTCTAATAATCTTAAATTGACAGTAGGGATACATTATCCCTTATATACATGGTGGTACCCAGAATTCCCTGCCTGTATAACAAATAACTTATATGGACACAGAATCCTCAGTGACTTCTAAAATCCTTATAATTTACAGTA
This sequence comes from Hymenochirus boettgeri, assembly GCA_019447015.1. Classification (NCBI taxonomy): domain Eukaryota; kingdom Metazoa; phylum Chordata; class Amphibia; order Anura; family Pipidae; genus Hymenochirus; species Hymenochirus boettgeri. Next base: position 26,800 of record JAACNH010002193.1, read on the forward strand.
GGGGATACATATCCTTATAATAATGTGGTACCCAGAATTCCTGTCTGTATAACATAACTTTATATGGACACAGAACTCCTCAGTGTGACTTCTAATATCCTTATAATTTACAGTAGGATACATTATCCCTTATAATACATGTGGTACCCAGAATTTCGTCCTGTATAAAATATAACTTTATATGGACACAGAACTCCCAGTGACTTCTAATATCCTTATAATTTACAGTAGCGGAATTATCCCTTATAATACATAGTGGTACCCAGAATTCCCTGTCCTGTATAACATATAACTTATATGGACACAGAACTTCAGGACTTTAATATCCTTAAATTACAGTAGGGGATACTATCCCTATAATACATGTGGTACCCAGAGTTCCTGTCCCTATAACATAACTTTATATAGACACAGAAATCCTCAGGATTCTATTCCTTATAATTTACAGTGGGGATACATTATCCATTATAATACATTGTGGTACCCAGAGTTCCTGTTCTGTATAACATATAACTTTATATGAGACAGAACTCCTCAGTGAACTACTAATATCTTAAATTGACAGTAGGGGATACATTATCCCTTTAATACATGGTGGTACCCAGAATCCTGGCTGTATAACATGTAACTTTAGGGACACAGAACTCCAGTGACTTCTAACATTATCCCTTATAATACATGGTGGTACCCAGAGCTCCCTGTCCTCTATAACATAACTTTATATAGACACAGAACGCCTCAGTGACTTCTAATATCCTTATAATTTACAGTGGGGATACATTATCAATTATAATACATGGTGATACCAAGAGTTCCCTGTTCTGTATAACATATAACTTTATATGGAGACAGAACTCCTCAGTGACTTCTAAAATCCTTATAATTTACAGTAGGGGATACATTATCCCTTATAATAAATTGTGGTACCCAGAATTCCCTGTCCTGTATAACATATAACTTTATATGGACACAGAACTCCTCAGTGACTTCTAATATCCTTATAATTTACAGTAGCAGATACATTATCCCTTATAATACATAGTGGTACCCAGAATTCCCTGTCCTGTATAACATATAACTTTATATCGACAAAGAACTCCTCAGTGTCTTTTAATATCCTTATAATTTACAGTAATGGATACATTATCCCTTATAATACATTGTGGTACCCAAAGTTCCCTGTCCTCTATAACAAAACTTTATATAGACACAGAACTCCTCAGTGACTTCTAATTTCCTTATAATTTACATTGGGGAATACATTATCCATTATAATACAGCGTGGTACCCAGAGTTCCCTGTTCTGTATTACATATAACTTTATATGCACACAGAACTCATCAGTGACTTCTAATATACTTATAATTTACAGTAGGGGATACATTATCCCTTATAATACATGGTGGTACTCAGAGTTCCCTGTCCTCTATAACATAACTTTATATAGACACAGAACTCCTCAGCGACTTCTTATATCCTTATAATTTACAGTGGGGGATACATTATCCATTATAATACATGGTGGTACCCAGAGTTCCCTGTTCTGTATAACATATAACTTTATATGGAGACAGAACTCCTCAGTGACTTCTAAAATCTTTATAATTTACAGTAGGGGATACATTATCCCTTATAATACATGTTGGAACCCAGAATTCCCTGTCCTGTATAACATTTAATTTTATATGCACACAGAACTCCTCAGTGACTTCTAATATCCTTATAATTTACAGTAGGGGATACATTATCCCTTATAATAAATAGTGGTACCCAGAATTCCCTGCCGTGTATAACATATAACTTTATATGGACACAGAACTCCTCAGTGACTTCTAATATCCTTATAATTTACAGTAGCGGATACATTATCCCTTATAATACATAGTGGTACACAGAATTCCCTGTCCTGTATAACATATAACTTTATATCGACAAAGAACTCCTCAGTGACTTTTAATATCCTTATAATTTACATTAGGGGATACATTATCCCTTATAATACATTGTGGTACCCAGATATCCCTGTCCTCTATACCAAAACTTTATATAGACACAGAACTCCATAGTGACTTCTAATTTCCTTATAATTTACAGTGGGGGATACATTATCCATTATAATACATGGTGGTACCCAGAGTTCACTGTTCTGTATTACATATAACTTTATATGGAGACAGAACTCCTCAGTGACTTCTAAAATCCTTATAATTTACAGTAGGGGATACATTATCCCTTATAATACATGGTGGTACCCAGAATTCCCTGTCCTGTATAACATAACTTTATATGGACACAGAACTCCTCAGTGACTTCTAATATCCTTATAATTTACAGTAGCGGATACATTATCCTTTATAGTACATGGTGGTACCCAAAGTTCCCTGTCCTGTATAACATATAACTTTATATAGACACAGAATGCCTCAGTGACTACTAATATCCTTACAATTGACAGTAGGGGATACATTATCCCTTATAATACATGGTGATACCCAGAATTCCCTGTCCTGTATAACATATAACTTTATATGGACACAGAACTCCTCAGTGACTTCTTATATCCTTATAATTTACAGTAGGCGATACATCATCCCTTATAATACATTAGTGGTACTCAGATGTCCCTGTCTTTATAACTCAGCCAGTGTCCTTTTACTATAAATGGACACAAAACTCCTCATTGACTTCTGACATCCTCATAGTTTACAGTCGGGGATACATTATCCATTATAATACATGAGTGGGAATAGCTAAGTCTATGTCCTTGTGCCTCTATAGGGTTCCCTGGCCTTTATAACTCAGCCTGTGTGCTTGTACCTTTATATATACACAGAACTCCTCAATTACTTCTAATATCCTTATTATTTACAGTAGGAGATACATTATCAACTTTATATTTTACAGTTGGATCCTTTAGGGATACATGGTAGGGGGGATATAAAGTGATAAAAAATCTCTATCTAAATCTTTACATATTTGATTCTGATGTGCCTATATTATTATTTATATTATTGTTGTTATTATTGTAGATTTATAGCGTCAACATTTTCGGTGGCGCTTTACAGTTGCATTAATATACATGAGGAAAACATACATGTTACATACATGGGTAGTACAAGTAATAAAAAGTGCAAATATTTCAAGTGATGGTCCATTGCTTAATATATTATAATATTTAGCTAATGTTTTGCAATAAGAAAAATCTAGAAGATATGTAAATTCTTGATGATGTCATCCGTGATGTCACTCACTAGTGAAATAACATTGAAATTGATTATCCTCCCTGTGATGTCATAAAAACCAGTAAAACATTTTATTAATTTGTGAGACAGCGATGAAGCAGGATGTTTTATCAACTTTTCTGCTTTTGCTATTTTTTTTCCATCTTGTTTACCCTCCAGCTCCATCCTATGTTATATTTTATCTTCTTCTGGTGCTGGGTTGGTTTTCTGGTCCTGGTAACAAGTTCACCGTTCAGTAAGTACTTCATACTTTACTTTATTTAAAGGGAACTGTCTCCATTCTTTCAAATTAGTTAGTGTTGTATAAAAAGCTTCCATGGGATCTTCAATATGAACCTAATCACATCTCTATATACAGTTTGTAAGGATATTTTCAGCCATGTGACGGCTTATAGTATGTGACCGGCTTATAGCCATGTGACCAGCTTATAGTCATGACCAGCTTATAGTCATGTGCCAGTTTATAGCATGTGACAGCTTATAGCATTGCAGTATTGCAGCTAGCATGTGACATTCATGTGACCAGCTTATAGCATGTCCAGTATACAGTGACCAGTTATAGTCATGTGTCCAGCCTTTCCCTGTATTAATTGGCTCCATCCCAACTGTCATTGTTAAACTGTCTGTCCAGGTTGTTCCTGTTTCCCACATTAAGCCGTAACTGATCATGTTTCTCCTCTGGGGCAGAGGGGGAAGCAGAGGACAATTGATGTCCAATAACAAACTGGAAGCAGGATATTTCAACATTTACCCAATATCATTTCTCACAGGATACAGCAGGGTTGTCATTAGTCCCTATTGGGATGGGATTGTCCCGACTGCAGGTACGAGATCCTGAGTCCCGCAGTCAGGGCTTAAATCCCGTCTAGGGCACGGCCACACTGCAACGGCAAATGCAATCGCATGTGATTTCATGTGCGATTTTTTTGCGTTTGCACTTGCGATTTCTTCAATAAGTATAGGAAAACGCATGCGATTGCGATTAAAAATGCAGAACAAAACTGAATCGCAATCGCACCGAAAACGTGCTTTTTTGTGTAGTGCGTTTTCAATGATTTTTTAAAAACGCAAGAAAACGCAGCCAGTGTGGCCTAGCCTACAGAGAAAAATGTCAGCGAAGCCCCCTGGTGGTACCCACAGTTCCGTCCTGTTTATAACAATAACTTTAATGGACACAGATCTCCCAGTGACTTCTAATATCCTTACAATTTACAGTAGGGGATACATTATCCCTTATAATACATGGTGGTACCCAGAGTTCCCTGCCTGTATAACATTTACTTTATATGGACACAGAACTCCTCAGTGATTCTAATATCCTTAATTTACAGTAGGGATACATTATCCTATAAAAATAGTGGTACCCAGAATTCCCTGTCCTGTATAACATATAACTTTATATGGACAAGACTCCTCAGTGACTTAAAATCCTTATAATTTACGTAGGATCATTATCCCTTATAATAATAGTGGTACCCGAATTCCCTGTCCTGTATAACATAAACTTTATATAGACAGAACTCCTCGTGACTTCTAATATCCTTTAATTTACAGTAGGGGATCATTATCCCTTATAATACATGGTGTACCCAGAGTCCCTGTCCTTATAACAAACTTTATATAGACACAGAACTCAGGACTTCTAATATCCTTATAATTTACAGTAGGGGGTACATTATCCATATATACATGGTGGTACCCAGAGTTCCTGTTTGTATAACATATAACTTTATATGGACACAGAACTCCTCAGTGACTTTTAATATCCTATAATTTACAGTAGGGATACATATCCCTTAAATACATGTGGTACCCAGAATTCCTGTCCTGTATAACATATACTTTATATGACAAGAACTCCTCAGTGATTTAATATCCTTATAATTTACGTAGGGGATACATTATCCCTTATATACATTGTGGTACCCAGAGTTCCTGCCTCTATACAAATTTATATAGACACAGACTCCTCAGTGACTTCTAATTCCTTATAATTTCAGTAGGGATACATTATCCTTATAATACATGGTGGTACCCAGAATTCTCCTGCCTGTATAACATAACTTTATATGGACACAGAACTCCTCAGTGACTTTTAATATCCTTATAATTTACAGTGGGATACATTTCCTTATAATACATGGTGGTACCCAGAAGTTCCCTGTCCTGTATAACATATTACTTTAGACACAGAACTCCTCAGTGACTTCTAAATCCTTATAATTTACAGTAGGGGTAAATTATCCCTATAATACATGTGGTACCCAGAATTCCTGTCCGTATAACATATAACTTTATATGGACACAGAACTCCTCAGTGACTTTTAATATCTTATAATTTACAGTGGGGATAAATATCCCATAATCATAGTGGTACAGAGATTCCTGTCTCTTTAACATAACTTTATTAGACACAGAACTCCTCAGTGATTCTAATTCCTTATAATTTACAGTAGGGGCACTTATCCCTTATAATACATGGTGGTACCCAGAGTCCCGTCCTCTATAACATAACTTTATATAGACACAGAACCTCAGTGACTTCTAATATCCTTATAATTTACATAGGGGATACATTATCTTATAATACATGTGTACCCAGAGTTCCCTGTTCTGTATAACAATAACTTTATATGGAGACAGAATCTCCAGTGACTTCTAAAATCCTATAATTTACAGTAGGGGATACATTATCCCTTATAATACAGTGGTACCAGAATTCCCTGTCCTGTATAACATATAACTTTATATGGACACAGAACCCTCAGTGACTTCTAATATCCTTATAATTTACAGTAGGATACATTATCCCTTATAATACATAGTGGTACCAGATTCCCTGTCGTATAACTATAACTTTATAGGAACAGAACTCCTCAGTGCTTTAATCTCTTATAATTTACAGTAAGGATACATTATCCCTTATAATACATGTGGTACCCAAAGTTCCTGTCTCTTAACATAAACTTTAATAGACACAGAACTCCTCAGTGACTTCTAATATCCTTATAATTTACAGTGGGGTACATTATCCCTTATAATACATGGTGGTACCCAGAGTTCCCTGTCCTCTATAACATACTTTATATAGACACAGAACCCTCAGTGACTTCTAATATCTTATAATTACAGGGGGATACATTATCATTATAATACATGGTGTACCAGAGTTCCCTGTCTGTATAACTATAACTTTATATGGAGACAGAACTCCTCAGTGACTTCTAAAATCCTATAATTTACAGTAGGGGATACATTATCCCTTTATAAAATTGTGGTAACCAGAATTCCCTGTCCTGTATAACATATACTTTATATGACACAGAAATCTTCAGTGACTTCTAATATCCTTATAATTTACAGTAGGATACATTATCTTATAATACATGTGGTCCCAGATTCCCTGCGTATAACATATAACTTTATATGACAAAAGACTCCTCAGTGCTTTAATATCCTTATAATTTACAGTAGGATACATATCCCTATATAACATGTGGTACCCAAAGTTCCCTGTCTCTATAACATAAATTTATATAGACCAGAAATCCTCAGTGACTTTAATTTCCTTATAATTTACAGTAGGGATACATTATCCCTTATAATACATGGTGGTACCAGAGTTCCCTGTCCTCTATAAAATAACTTTATATAGACACAGAACTCCTCAGGACTTCTATATCCTTATAATTTACAGTGGGGGTACATTATCCATTATATAAATGGTGGTACCCAGAGTTCCTGTTCTGTTATAACATATAACTTATATGGAGACAGAACTCCTCAGTGACTTCTAAAATCTTATAATTTACAGTAGGGGATACATTATCCTTATAATACATGTGGAACCCAGAATTCCCTGTCCTGTATAACATTAATTTTATATGACACAGAACTCCTCAGTGACTTCTAATATCCTTATAATTTACAGTAGGGGATACATTATCCCTTATATAAATAGTGGTACCCAGAATTCCCTGTCCTGTATAACATATACTTTATGGACACAGAACTCCTCAGTGACTTCTAATATCCTTATAATTTACAGTAGGGATACATTATCCCTTATATACATAGTGGTACCAGAATTCCCTGTCCGTATAACATATAACTTTATAGAACACAGAACTCCTCAGTGACTTTTAATATCCTTATAATTTACAGTAGGGGATACATTATCCCTTATAAACATTGTGGTACCCAGATATCCCTGTCCTCTATACCAAAACTTTATATAGACACAGAACTCCTCAGTGACTTCTAATTCCTTATAATTTACAGTGGGGGATACATTATCCATTATAATACATGGTGGTACCCAGAGTTCACTGCTTCTGTTATACATATAACTTTATATGGAGACAGAACTCCTCAGTGACTTCTAAAATCCTTATAATTTACAGTAGGGATACATTATCCCTTATAATACATGGTGGTACCCAGAATTCCCTGTCCTGTATAACATAACTTATGATGGACACAGCATCCTCAGTGAATCTAATATCCTTATAATTTACAGTAGGGGATACATATCCTTTATAATAATGGTGGTACCCAAAGTTCCCTGTCCTGTATAACATATAACTTTATATAGACACAGAATGCCTCAGTGACTTACTAATATCCTTACAATTGACAGTAGGGGATACATTATCCCTTATAATACATGGTGATACCCAGAATTCCCTGTCCTGATAAACATATAACTTTATATGGACACAGAACTCCTCAGTGACTTCTTATATCCTTATAATTTACAGTAGGTACATCATCCCTATAATACATTAGTGGTACTCAGATGTCCCTGTTCTTATAACTCAGCCAGTGTCCTTTTACTATAAATGGACACAAAACTCCTCATTGACTTCTGACATCCTCATAGTTTACAGTCGGGGATACATTATCCATTATAATACATGAGTGGGAATAGCTAAGTCTATGTCCTTGTGCCTCTATAGGGTTCCTGGCCTTTATAACTCAGCCTGTGTGCTTGTACCTTATATATACACAGAACTCCTCAATTACTTCTAATATCCTTATTATTTACAGTAGGAGATACATTATCAACTTTATATTTACAGTTGGATCCTTTAGGGATACATGGTAGGGGGGGATATAAAGTGATAAAAAATCTCTATCTAAATCTTTACATATTTGATTCTGATGTGCCTATATTATTATTTATATTATTGTTGTTATTATTGTAGATTTATAGCGTCAACATTTTCGGTGGCGCTTTACAGTTGCATTAATATACATGAGGAAAACATACATGTTACATACATGGGTAGTGCAAGTAATAAAAAGTGCAAATATTTCAAGTGATGGTCCATTGCTTAATATATATATATTTAGCTAATGTTTTGCAATAAGAAAAATCTAGAAGATATGTAAATTCTGGATGATGTCATCCGTGATGTCACTCACTAGTGAAATAACATTGAAATTTGATATCCTCCCTGCGATGTCATAAAAACCAGTAAAACATTTTATTAATTTGTGAGACAGCGATGAAGCAGGATGTTTTTATCAACTTTTCTGCTTTTGCTAAATTATTTTTTCCATCTTGTTTACCCTCCAGCTCCATCCTATGTTATATTTTATCTTCTTCTGGTGCTGGTGTCGGTTTTCTGGTCCTGGTAACAAGTTCACCGTTCAGTAAGTACTTCATACTTTACTTTATTTAAAGGGGAACTGTCTCCAATTCTTCCAAATTAGTTAGTGTTGTATAAAAAGCTTCCATGGGATCTTCAATATGAACCTAATCACATCTCTATATACAGTTTGTAAGGATATTTTCAGCCATGTGACCGGCTTATAGTAATGTGACCGGCTTATAGCCATGTGACCAGCTTATAGTCATGTAACCAGCTTATAGTCATGTGACCAGTTTATAGCAATGTGACAAGCTTATAGCCATGTGACCAGTTTATAGTCATGTGACCAGTTAATAGTCATGTGTCCAGCCTTTCCCTGTATTAATTGGCTCTCCATCCCAACTGTCATTGTTAAACTGTCTGTCCAGGTTGTTCCTGTTTCCCACATTAAGCCGTAACTGATCATGTTTCTCCTCTGGGGCAGAGGGGGAAGCAGAGGACAATTGATGTCCAATAACAAACTGGAAGCAGGATATTTCAACATTTACCCAATATCATTTCTCACAGGATACAGCAGGGTTGTCATTAGTCCCTATTGGGATGGGATTGTCCCGACTGCAGGTACGAGATCCTGAGTCCCGCAGTCAGGGCTTAAATCCCGTCTAAGGGCACGGCCACACTGCAACGCAAATGCAAATGCAATCGCATGTGATTTCATGTGCGATTTTTTTGCGTTTGCACTTGCGATTTCTTCAATAAGTATAGGAAAACGCATGCGATTGCGATTAAAAATGCAGAACGCAAAACTGAATCGCAATCGCACCGAAAAACGTGCATTTTTTTTGTGTAGTGCGTTTTCAATGATTTTTTAAAAACGCAAGCGCAAACGCAAGAAAAACGCAGCAGTGTGGCCTAGCTCTAACAGAGAAAAATGTCAGCGAAGCCCCCTGGTGGTACCCAGAGTTCCCTGTCCTGTATAACATATAACTTTAAATGGACACAGATCTCCCCAGTGACTTCTAATATCCTTACAATTTACAGTAGGGGATACCTTATCCATTATAATACATGGTGGTACCCAGAGTTCCCTGTCCTGTATAACATATAACTTTATATGGACACAGAACTCTTCTGTGACTTCTAATATCCTTATTATTTACAGTAGGGGATACATTATCCCTTATAACAGATGGTGGAACCAAGAGTTCCCTGTCCTGTATAACATATAACTTTATATGGACACAGAAATCCTCAGTGACTTCTAAAATCCTTATAATTTACAGTAGGGGATACATTTTCCATTATAATACACGGTGGTACCCAGAGTTCCCTGTCCTGTATAACCTATAACTTTATATAGACTCCTCAGTGACTTCCAATATCCTTATAATTTACAGTAGGGTATACATTATTTCTTATTATACATGAGTGGTACTCAGAGTTCCCTATCCTGTATAACTCAGTCTGTGTCCTTGTACATTTATATAGACATAGAACTCCTCAGTGACTTCTAATATCCTTATTATATACAGTAGGGGATACATTATCCCTTATAATACATGGTGGTACCCAGAGTTCCCTGTCCTCTATAACATAACTTTATATAGCCACAGAACTCCTCAGTGACTTCTAATATCCTTATAATTTACAGTAGGGGATACATTATCCCTTATAATACATGTTGGTACCCAGAATTCCCTGTCCTGTATAACATTTAACTTTATATGGACACAGAACTCCTCAGTGACTTCTAATATCCTTCTAATTTACAGTAGGGAATACATTATACCTTAAAATAAATAGTGGTACCCAGAATTCCCTGTCCTGTATAACATAACTTTATATGGACATAGAACGCCTCAGGGACTTAAAAAATCCTTATAATTTACTGTAGCGCTTACATTATCCATTATAATATATAGTGGTACCCAGAATTCCCTGTCCTGTATAACATATAACTTTATATGGACACAGAACTCCTTAGTGACTTTTAATATCCTTACAATTTACAGTAGGGGATACATTATCCCTTATAATACATGGTGGTACCCAGAGTTCCCTGTCCTGTATAACATAACTTTATATAGACACAGAACTCCTCGGTGACTTCTAATATCCTTATAATTTACAGTAGGGGATCCATTATCCCTTATAATACATGGTTGTACCCAGAGCTCCCTGCCCTCTATAACATAACTTTATATAGACACAGAACTGCTCAGGGACTTCTAATATCCTTATAATTTACAGTGGGGGATACATTATCCATTATAATACATGGTGGTACCCAGAGTTCCTTGTTTTGTATAACATATAACTTTATATGGACACAGAACTCCTCAGTGACTTCTAATATCCTTATAATTTACAGTAGCGGATACATTATCCCTTATAATACATAGTGGTACCCAGAAATCCCTGTCCTGTATAACATATAACTTTATATTGACAAAGAACTCCTCAGTGACTTTTAATATCCTTATAATTTACAGTAGGGGATACATTATCCCTTATATTACATTGTGGTACCCAGAGTTCTCTGTCCTCTATACCAAAATTTTATATAGACACAGATCTCCTCAGTGACTTCTAATTTCCTTATAATTTACAGTGGGAGATACATTATCCATTATAATACATGGTGGTACCCAGAGTTCACTGTTCTGTATTACATATAACTTTATATGGAGACAGAACTCCTCAGTGACTTCTAAAATCCTTATAATTTACAGTAGGGGATACATTATCCCTTATAATACATGGTGGTACCCAGAATTTCCTGTCCTGTATAAAAATAACTTTATATGGACACAGAACTCCTCAGTGACTTTTAATATCCTTATAATTTACAATAGGGATACATTATCCCTTATATACATAGGTGGTACCCAAGTTCCCTGTCCTGTATAACATATAACTTATATGGACACAGAACTCCTCAGTGACTTCTAATATCCTTATAATTTACAGAGGGGATAATTATCCCTTATAATACATGTGGTACCCAGAATTCCTGTCCTGTATAACATAACTTATATGACACAGAAATCTCCAGTGACTTTTAATATCCTTATAATTTACAGTGGGGATACATTACCTCATAATACAATGGTGGTACCCAGAGTTCCTGTCCTCTATAACATAACTTTATATAGACAAGAACTCCTCAGTGACTTCAATATCTTATATTTACAGGGGATACATTATCACTATAATACATGGTGGTACCCAGAGTCCCTTGTCCTTATAACATAACTTTATATAGACACAGAACCTCAGTCATTCTATATCCTTATAATTTACAGTAGGGGATACATTATCTATAATACATGGTGTACCCAGATTCCCTGTTCTGATAACATATAACTTTATATGGAACAGAATCCTCAGTGACTTCAAAATCTTTAAATTTACAGTAGGGGATACATTATCCTTATAATACATGTTGGACCCAGAATTCCCTGTCCGTACAACATTAATTTTATATGCACAGAACTCCTCAGTGACTTCTAATATCCTATAATTACAGTAGGGGATACATTATCCCTTATAATACATAGTGGTACCCAGAATTCCCTGTCCTGTATAAACTATATTATATGCCAAAGAAAATCCTCAGTGACTTTTAATATCCTTATAATTACAGTGGGGATACATTATCCTTATAATACATGTGGTACCAGAGTTCCCTGTCCTCTATAACATAACTTTATATAGAACAGAACCCTAGTGACTTCTAATATCCTTATAATTTACAGTGGGATACATTATCCCTATAATACATGGTGGTACCCAGAGTTCCCTGTCCTCTATAACAAACTTATATAGACACAGAACCTCAGTGACTTCTAATATCCTTATAATTTACAGTGGGGATACATTATCCTTATAATACATGGTGTACCCAGAGTTCCCTGTTTGTATAACATAACTTAATGGAGACCGAACTCCTCAGGACTTCTAAAATCTTTATATTTACAGGAGGGGATACATTATCCCTTATAAACAGGTGGACCAATTCCCTGTCCTGTAAACATTTAATTTATATGACACAGAACTCCTCAGTGACTTTAAATCCTATAAATACAGAGGGGATACATTATCCCTTATAATACTAGTGGTACCCAGAATTCCCTGTCCTGTATAACATATAATTTATATGACAAAGAATCCTCAGTGACTTTTAATATCCTTATAATTTACAGTGGGGGATACATTATCCTTATAATACTGGTGGTACCCAGAGTTCTGTCCTCTTATAACATAACTTTATATAGACAGGAACGCCTCAGTGACTTTTAATATCTATAATTTACAGTGGGGATACATTATCCCTTATATATACATGGTGGTACCCAGAGTTCCCTGTCCTCTATAACATAACTTTATAGACACCAGAACCCTCAGTGACTTCTAATATCCTTATAATTTACAGGGGGATACATTATCATTATAATACATGGGGTACCCGAATTCCCTGTCCCTGTAAACATAAACTTTATAAGACACAGACCTTCAGTGACTACTACTATCATACAATTACAGTAGGGGATACATTATCTTTATAATACATGTGATACCCAGAATTCCCTGTCCTGTATAAATAACTTAAATGACAAAAGATCTCCTAGTGAACTTTAATATTCCTTAAATTAACAGTAGGGGATACAATATCCCTATAATACATGGTGATACCCGAATTCCCTGTCCTGTATAACATATACTTTATATGGACACAGAACTCCTCAGTGACTTCTTATATCCTTATAATTACAGTAGGCCATACATCATCCCTTATAATACATTAGTGGTACTCAGATTTCCGTCTTTATAACCAGCCAGTGTCCTTTACTAAATGGACACAAAACTCCTCATTGACTTTTGACATCTCATAGTTTACAGTCGGGGATACATATCCATTAATTACATGAGTGGGAATAGCTAAGTTATGTCTTGTGCCTCTATAGGGTTCCTGGCCTTTATAACTCAGCTGTGTGCTTTGTATACACAGAACTCCTCAATTACTTCAATATTTTATTATTTACAGTAGGAGATACATTATCAACTTATATTTTACAGTTGGATCCTTTAGGGATACATGGTAGGGGGGATATAAAGTGATAAAAAATCTCTATCTAAATCTTTACATATTATTCTGATGTGCCTAATATTATATTATTATTATTGTTGTTATTATTGTAGATTTATAGCGTCAACATTTTCGGTGCGCTTTACAGTTGCATTATATACATTAGGAAAACATACATGTTACATACATGGGTAGTGCAAGTAATAAAAAGTGCAAATATTCAAGTGATGGTCCATTGCTTATATATTATAATATTTAGCTAATGTTTTGCAATAAGAAAAATCTAGAAGATATGTAAATTCTTGATGATGTCATCCGTGATGTCACTCACTAGTGAAATAACATTGAAATTTGATATCCTCCCTGTGATGTCATAAAAACCAGTAAAACATTATTAATGTGAGACAGCGATGAAGCAGGAGTTTTCAACTTTTCTGCTTTTGCTGATTTTTTTTCCATCTTGTTTACCCTCCAGCTCCATCCTATGTTATATTTATCTTCTTCTGGTGCTGGTGCGGTTTTTGGTCCTGGTAACAAGTTCACCGTTCAGTAAGTACTTCATACTTTACTTTATTTAAAGGGGAACTGTCTCCAATTCTTCCAAATAGTTAGTGTTGTATATAAAAGCTTCCAGGGATCTTCAATATGAACCTAATCACATCTCTATATACAGTTTGTAAGGATATTTTCAGCCATGTGACGGCTTATAGTATGTGACCTGGCTTATAGCCATGTGACCAGCTTATAGTCATGTAACCTTATAGTCATGTGACCAGTTTATAGCAATGTGACCGCTTATAGCCATGTGACCAGTTTATAGTCAGTGTGACCAGTTTATAGTCATGTGTCCAGCCTTTCCCTGTATTAATTGGCTCTCCATCCCAACTGTCATTGTTAAACTGTCTGTCCAGGTTGTTCCTGTTTCCCACATTAAGCCGTAACTGATCATGTTTCTCCTCTGGGGCAGAGGGGGGAAGCGAGGACAATTGATGTCCAATAACAACTGGAAGCAGGATATTTCAACATTACCCAATATCATTTCTCACAGGATACAGCAGGGTTGTCATTAGTCCCTATGGGATGGGATTGTCCGATGCAGGTAGAGATCTGGTCCCGCAGTCAGGGCTTAAATCCCGTCTAAGGGCACGGCCACACTGCAACGCAAACGCAAATGCAATCGCATGTGATTTCATGCGTGTTTTTTTTGCGTTTGCACTTGCGATTTCTTCAATAAGTATAGGAAAACGCATGCGATTGCGATTAAAAATGCAGAACGCAAAACTGAATCGCAAGCACCGAAAAACGTGCGTTTTTTTTTGTAGTGCGTTTTCAATGATTTTTTAAAAACGCAAGCGCAAACGCAAAAGAAAAACGCAGCAGTGGGCCTAGCCTAACAGAGAAAATGTCAGCGAGCCCCTGGTGGTACCCACAGTTCCCTGTCCTGTAAACATATAACTTTAAATGGACACAGATCTCCCCAGTGACTTCTAATATCCTTACAATTACAGTAGGGGATACATTATCCTTATAATACATGGTGGTACCCAGAGTTCCCTGTCCTGTATACATATAACTTTATATGGACACAGAACTCTCTGTGACTTCTAAATCCTTATTATTTACAGTAGGGATACATTATCCCTTATAACAGATGGTGGTACCAAGAGTTCCCTGTCCTGTATAACATATAACTTTATATGGACACAGAAATCCTCAGTGACTTCTAATATCCTTATAATTTACAGTAGGGGATACATTTCCATTATAATACACGGTGGTACCCAGAGTTCCCTGTCCTGTATAACCTATAACTTTATATAGACTCCTCAGTGACTTCCATATCCTTATAATTTACAGTAGGGTATACATTATTCTTATATACATGAGTGGTATCAGAGTTCCCTATCCTGTATACTCAGTCTGTGTCTTGTACATTTATAGACATAGAACCTCAGTGACTTCTAATATCCTTATTATTATACAGTAGGGGATACATTATCCCTTATAATACATGGTGGTACCCCGAGTTCCCTGTCCTCTATAACATAACTTTAATAGCACAGAACTCCTCAGTGACTTCTAATATCCTTATAATTTACAGTAGGGGATACATTATCCCTTATAATAACATGTTGGTACCCAGAATTCCCTGTCCTGTATAACATTAACTTTATATGGACACAGAACTCCTCAGTGACTTCTATATCCTTATATTTACAGTAGGGAATACATTATACCTTAAATAAAAGTGGTACCCAGAATTCCCTGCCTGTATAACATAACTTTATATGGACATAGAACTCCTCAGGACTTAAAATCCTTATAATTTACTGGTAGGTACATTATCCCTTATAATATAGTGGTACCCAGAATTCCCTGTCCTGTATAACATATAACTTTATATGGACACAGAACCCTTAGTGACTATCTTAATATCCTTACAATTACAGTAGGGGATACATTATCCCTTATATACATGGTGGTACCCAGAGTTCCCTGTCCTGTATAACTAACTTTATATAGACACAGAACTCCTCGTGACTTCTAATATCCTTATAATTTACAGTAGGGATCCATTATCCCTTAAATACATGGTTGTACCCAGAGTCCCTGCCCTCTATAACATAACTTATATAGACACAGAACTGCTCAGGGACTTCTAATATCCTTAAATTTACAGGGGGATACATTATCATTATAATACATGGTGGTACCCAGAGTTCTGTTTTGTATAACATATAACTTTATATGGACACAGAACTCCTCAGTGACTTCTAATATCCTTAAATTACAGTAGGGATACATATCCCTTATAATACATAGTGTACCCAGAATTCCGTCCTGTATAAAATATAACTTATATCGACAAAGAACTCCTCAGTGACTTAATATCCTTATAATTTACAGTAGGGATACATTATCCCTTATAATACATGTGGTACCCGAGTTCCCTGTCCTCTATACCAAAATTTTATATAGACACAGAACTCCTCAGTGACTTCTAATTTCCTTATAATTTACAGTGGGAGATACATTATCCATTATAATACATGGGTACCCAGAGTTCACTGTCTGTATTACATATAACTTTATATGGAGACAGAACTCCTCAGTGATTCTAAATCCTTATAATTTACAGTAGGGGATACATTATCCTAATCATGGTGGTACCCAGATATCCCTGTCCTGTATAACATAACTTTATATGGACACAGAACTCCTCAGTGACTTCTAATATCCTTATAATTTACAGTAGGGATACATTATCCTTATATACAGGTTGGTACCCAAGTTCTCTGTCCTGTATAACAATATAACTTTATGGACACAGAACTCCTCTGGACTTCTAATATCTTATAATTTACAGTAGGGGATAAATTATCCTTATAATACATAGTGGTACCCAGAATTCCCTGTCCGTATAACATATAATTTATATGGACACAGAACTCCTCAGTGACTTCTTAATATCCTTATAATTTACAGTAGGGGATACATTATCCCTATAATACATGGTGGTACCCAGAGTTCCCTGTCCTCATAACATAACTTTATATAGACACAGAACTCCTCAGTGACTTCTAATATCCTTATAATTTACATGGGGAGTACATTATCCCTTATAATACATGGTGGTACCCAGAGTTCCCTGTCTTGTATAACATATAACTTTAAATGGACACAGATCTCCTCAGTGACTTCTAATATCCTTACAATTTACAGTAGGGGATACATTATCCCTTATAGTACATGGTGGTACCCAGAGTTCCCTGTCCTGTATAACATATAACTTTATATGGACACAGAACTCCTCAGTGACTTCTAATATCCTTATAATTTACAGTGGGGGATACATTATCCCTTATAATACACGGTGGTACCCAGATTTCCCTGTCCTGTATAGCCCACAACCGGCCGGCCACGGGCATGAAGTCCAGACGGACGGTGTTCCTTTTTCTGCCATGGTCGAGCGACGTTTGTTGAACTTCCAGGAATCGAAGAGCTGCCAGAAACCTAGGACAATAC
>JAACNH010002194.1:0-44744 GCA_019447015.1 Hymenochirus boettgeri
ACAGATACATACAGATACATACAGATACACACAGATACACACAGATACATACAGATACATACAGATACACACAGATACACACAGATACATACAGATACACACAGATATATACAGATACATACAGATATACACAGATACATACAGATACATACAGATACATACAGATACATACAGATACATACAGATACACACAGATGCATACATATACATACAGATACATACAGATACACACAGATATACACACAGATATATACAGATACATACAGATACATACAGATACACACAGATATATACAGATACATACAGATGCACACAGATACATACAGATACATACAGATACACACAGATACATACAGATTCATACAGATATACACATAGATACACACAGATATATACAGATACATACAGATACACACAGATACACATAGATACACACAGATATATACAGATACATATAGATACACACAGATACATACAGATACATACAGATACACACAGATATATACAGATACATACAGATACACACAGATACACATAGATACAGACATATATATATATATATATATATATATATATATATATATATATATATATATATATATACAGATGCATACAGATACACACAGAGATACACACAGATATATACAGATACATACAGATACCAAAAAATTCAAAAAATAATATGGAGGTAAATCCAGAATCAATATACATACTATGCCCATATGGGGGAATGAATTATCCAATTTTTTAAGATGGGTTACGGTAATATAAAGAAAACTATAAACAATAACCTACCTCTGAAACATATCGGTTTATTAGCTCCAATTTGTATTCCAAACATTACTGACTCTTAAACCATGAATACAACAAAAATTATATGGTCCAAAATTATAAAACATGATTTTCTGAATGTAAATCAAACTTAAATATAACGCATTGGGAAGCATCAGGCTTCACCAACATTTCAGATTTGTTATACCAGAATTCTCTGATCCCATTCCAGACTCTACAACAAAAATAAAGGTAAAAAAATAGGGACTGGTACAATTTCCCCCAAATTCTAAGGGCCTCATTTACCCAGTGCCGCAAATTGCTCCGTGCAAATATGGCTTTTGGTATTTAATACTGCATTTGCACCTTGTGGTAAATCCCAAAAGGAATTTATTCAGTGCCATTAGCTGGTCTTAAATTGTGGAGTTAAAAATGGTGCAAATCCTTTATTACACACATTGCACCAGTTGCATGGGGGTCTTTTGTGAAACTGGTGCAGCCAGTGCAATTATAAAGTTAAACTTGCGCTAACCTATTCAATATTGGTTAGCACGAGCTTAAACCCTATTTTTAGCACAGCACACGTGGGTAAATCTTTATGATTTCACCTCACATGAAGATATTTTAGATCAGACCAGAAATTATAATAAATGGTATATAATAAATACATCATCTGATTGTTGGAGGAAATGTAGTAAAGGTTCATTGATACACATCTGGTGGAATGCTGGGAAGGTTAACATTAAACATTTTTTGTTATAAAGTCATTATCATTTCCTATCCTCAATCCTTGATATTAAATTAATATTTGATCCCAAACTAACCTTACTCAATATAGGGTTCGGGGATCATGGCCACAACCAAAAAAACATAATATTACATCAGGGTTATTCAATAAAATTTCTTATAGTTTAAAATGGTGCTAATTTTGCCCCAACCAATCAGATGTTAGCTTTCAAATGTTACATAAGATCTGATTGGTTGGGGCAAAATTAGCACCATTTTAAACGATTAGAACTTTTATTGAATCTCCCTGCATGTCTTTACAATTGCAAAATTGATTAATAATTGGTCTACACCTAAAAATCCCACCATAATAACCAAAATAAGTTATATGAAAAGATGTTTTCTATTTCTCAAGGATCATTTAAATTTTCTTTATTATAATTGGGAACTATGTGGTATATTAATAGATCATTACAATAATAAAAACATCACAATATAAATAGAATGAAGGAACTACACCAAATAAAAAAAGACGGGATAATCAATCTTACGGCAAATAACTTAAAGGAGAACATTTGTGTGTATATAGTTTTTTTTAAATACAGTTAAAATGAAAAGTACTTGGGACAGGGATACAGGACGGGTAATTCCTACCTCCCAATATTGTTTCTGTGAGCAGCACCAGCCCAAAGAAAACTTATTCTGCCAGTCTTCCTCCTGGCTTCAGCACTATCATTAATAAAGGAATAGTCCAGGACTAACCTGGCAAACGAAAACAGTAAATGCTGTAGCTCCTTAATAAAATTATATTAGGAGGTAGGAATAATCAATCCAACCTCCCTGCCCCCCTGTTCTCCCTGTGCTTGAATAGGGTTCCACTCCGTTTTCCCCCACAATCATAAAGACACACTGATAGGTTGTGTGTCAAATAAATGTGCTTAGATTGTAAGCTCTTCGGGGCAGGGCCTAATGTGAATGTATACATGTAATTGTAAAGCGCTACGGAAGATGTTAGCGCCATATAAATCCACAATAATAATAATAATCCCCCTGCTGAGGGATGACTTGTCCTGACGTGGTTTTGATTGGAAAAATTGGGAAACTATGGGTATCTGCTATTTACTAATTAAAACTGTGTTAATTATTCCAATTAGTTTATATCTCCCTATCATTTACTAAAGGAATTACAGTACATTCCAAAGGCTTTACTCACCTTCTAAGCAATAAAACATATTAGGTAATTCCAAGGTCACAGCTGTATTATCTTTTTGCCAAGAAACATTTAAAAGAACATTGGTCAATTTGTCCTATTGAGACCAATGTCGCCCTGTTGCCTTCTCTGGAACTCACTCAGTGTCTTTATATTTTAAAGTTCTGTTTAGTTGATTCATTATCTGACTTGTTGTGGAACAGTAAATATGGCGCCTAATCCGAGCCGCTTTGCCTTCTGGTGGATGAGGAGATTTTCACCTGTTGTCAGGAAGTTATAAGACATTTCAGGCTCCAATTGTTCATTTTCATTCCAACACTGCTCATTGTATATCCAACTTAAAGGGGAATTAAAGAAAAAATAACCACCATGCCTTTCCCTTTAACTGTGCCCAGGGTGAGGACCTAAAATGCTAAGTCCTTACCCCTGGGGGTACAGTTGGTACTTTGGATGCCTACCTTCCAGGTGCCCTGACTGTTTCCTATTTGGACTTGCATCTACCTGTAGACATTGTTTCATTCAATGTGCTGCCAATGGAAGGACACGTTTTCTGCAGTAAGCCTTCTTATTGGCTGAAATGTTGGCTTTTAAAGGGGAGGGGGCCAGACTGAAATGAAAGTGTTGAGGGAAGTTTTCAAAGTACCAGCTGTACCCTCAGATGCGGACCCAGTGTTAGGACATGTGTGTATATATATATATACATAAAACACATCACCAGATAGCACTCCACACATCGATAATCATCCACCCGGGTGTCTCTCCTCAGATAAATGCAGACTCGTCGGAATAAGGAAAGCACTCAGGATCCTGACGACAGCCTACAATGGGCTGAAATGCGTTGATCACGAGGTTATAATAAAGCAAGATGTCTTTGTACATTCTAAGACCCGTTGAGTGCTTTCCATAGTTCGAGGAGTATATATATATATACTAGGGTTTGGATCTAATTGGATCAACAAGTTACATTTGTCAGAACCACAATTTTTACATTCCAACCATGAACCGGTGATCGGCAGGATCCAGTTCTGCGTTACTGTACCATCCTATAGACACAAACCACTCCCATAGAAAGACCGAAAATGTGTGAGATAAACAGAGATGATAATCCTGAATAATTAGTGAAACACTGGGAAACCTTGATCAAAAGGGTAAAGCATGATCATGTCACAGTGACAGGTAATAACATATAGAAGGAAAGAAACAGCATGTAAAGAATATCTATAAAAACATCCCATAAGGTACAATGTTACCCACAATGCAGCTCATATATATCGGACCACCCACCCCGCTTCACTTGGCCATTTATTGTTTGTAACTGGGTTCAACACCGACAACGAGATTCACCAAAATTTACGTTCAAGTTACGTTTGTTGAAATTTTAAATGTATCATTGGATCCATGAAATCTCTAAATTGGCAGTTCCGCTTTAAAGCCAGGTTCGTATCGAGGTATACGGTATTGAAAGTCTACTGTGCAGAAAAGATAAAGCTGGGTCAGCAGAACAAAATAAAACATGGAACCCCTTGTCAATATGAGGTCCATCTGCTCTGCTGCAGGGATACATTTCAGCGAATCAGTGCCAAAATGCAATGTGAAATAAGCCAATTACATGGAAGGATCTACAAGGCGTGAACATTGAAAGAAAAACAGGTTCTGACGTAATAAGAAATGATTGGTTCCCTGGGGGACTAAGTTGTTCTTTTACTTTCAAAACAACAACTGGAGTCAGTCAGAAGTTATAATGTTGAGAAGGTTAATGATTCTGCATTTAGCTGGTGATGTGATATCACCTTAACCCCCTCCATAGGTCCTGGTGGTGTATGCTTGCTTAATTCACACTTACTCCTGGGAAAGACAGGAAGCCCTGCTTTACTGACAGCATATTACACATCGTCAGTGTCCGCTGAATTGTACACTAAAAAAGGACTATAAATAAATACATGTAAGCAGCACTTACTGTACTCTGATGTGTTTGTGTTGCTGCATGACTTCAACCTACTACTTGTTTTGCTCAAGATCATTCCTCCAGCCCCCTGCCAGTCTATCTGACTCTTTGTGAGGTCAAGCATGCTCAGTAATCCTTATGAGTCAGCATTGGGAGAGGGAATTTCCCAATATGCAATTCATGTACCAACTATCACCATTGCAGCTTAAGCAAAACTATACATAACAGTGAGTCTGCATGAGATGGTGTAGAAATTCACCTGGCTACTCTTTGGAGATTGTATTTCATTCATTTGTAAATTCACTTTAGTTTTCCTTTAAATGTCTATGTGAGACTTTGTAGTTACTTTTTCTCAAAGGGGAAAACATCAAACACAGTAACCAAAGTTCACGCCCATATGCCAGAAAATAACATGATGTCACTGAGCAGTTGTTGACAAGTGTTTATTATTTAGCACTGATGCTGTGATTGTGTCGGATTTTGCAATACTAGGGAGATTCCCTGACTCTTTAACAATCCAACTTGTCCTTCCTTCTTCCTTTATTGGGTGGAGGCTCCTTGGTTCAGATTGAGGGGACCAGGTAGACCCACCAATTTATAATTGGTGGATCTGTTAATGACTGTTCATGTGTAGAATGGGCAAGTCCTTGATGTTCCCTTTACCTGTGTTAGTAAAGCATTACAGTTACCTAATAGATGGTGATGAATTCCAGTATGGGTTAATTACTGCTCAATATTGTCCTAGCCTATAAAGTAACTTCTGTAGGTTCACAGAGATGCTTCCAGTGAGTTCTAGCGCCCTCTAGTGAGAATATAGGCAACAGAACATGTGCATAGAGTGCAAGGGATGGTCTATAGCATCAGAACTGCACCCACCCACATGGCAATTGTCAAGTGTGCAGACATAAGTAAGAATTTGGATCCAGTTGTAGAGAGTAAAGCTGGGTACACACAGTTAAGATCCTGCAAGATCCTGTGTGTCATTTTTCAAAGATCAGGGAACACACAGTCCAGAGTATTATCCCTATACACAGCCTATATACATCATATACACATCATATACACATCATATACACAGTATATACACAACATTTACACAGCATATACACATCATAAAACATCATATACACATCATATACAGTACACAGCATATACACAGCATATACACAGCATATACACATCATATACACAGCATATACACATCATATACACATCATATACACAGCATATACACATCATATACAGTTCACAGCATATACACATCATATACACAGCATAAACACATAATATACACATCATATACACATAATATACACATCATATACACATCATATACACACTATATACACATCATATACACATCATATACACAGTATATACACATCATATACACATCATATACACAGCACATACACATCATATACACAGCATATACACATCATATACAGTACACAGCATATACACATCATATACACATCATATACACAGCATATACACATCATATACACAGCATATACACAGCATATACACAGCATATACACATAATATACACAGCATATACACATCATATACACAGCATATACACAGCATATACACAGCATATACACAACATATACACAGCATATACACAGCATATACACAGCATATACACAGCCTATACACATCATATACTCATCATATACACAGCATATACACAGCATATACACATCATATACAGTACACATCATATACACAGCATATACACATCATATACACAGCATATACACAACATATACACATCATATACACAGCATATACACAGCATATACACAGCATATACACAGCATATACACATCATATACACAGCATATACACATCATATACACATCATATACACAGCATATACACAGCATATACATATCATATACACAGCATATACACAGCATAGACACATCATATACACATCATTTCCCTTTATTATTTTAGTTGCCCATCTTTGAACCCTTTCCATTTCCAAGATGTCCTTTTTGTACACAGGATTCCAAGATTGCACTACATATTCCAAATGAGGCCTTACCAATGCTTTGTAAAGTGGGAGAATTACATTTTCCTCCCTTGAATCCATACCTCTCTTTATACAAGACAATACAATGCTGGCTCTGGCTGTTGCTGCCTAGCACTGCTTGCTATCTTTAAGTTTGTTATCCACCAAAACTCCAAGATCATTTTCCAACAAATATTCCAAGATTAATTTAACACATGCTTAATGTGGCCGTTTACTGGTGCTGCTACTGGTCCGGCCCCCTCTGCTACTGCTGGTACGTGAAAAAGGCACGGAGCTGAGGGAACAACTGCTTGTAAGTATATTAAGAAGCCTTGAAGACACTTTTTAACATGATGAGGTCTAGGTTTTTGGGGGTGATTTAAATGCTTTGGACTGCTCTCTATGTATATCCTTGCTCTTTCTGTGTAATTATTTTAAAGATTTGCTAGGCTCAGCCAAGGACATAAAGAAGTGTTTTTATCTCCGCCCCTTTCTCTGGGAAACGTGGGAGTAAGAAATTACTTCTTGTTTCTTAGGCTTTGTGGGCAATGCTATTCATATAGCATGAGACTGCAAGATGCCTTCTGTTATAAGGTGTTTCTCCATTTTTATGCTCAGTGAAGGGCTTTTTGCTCCTTCTCTCCCTTTTCTACTAGGCTCAGCCAGTAATAGATTTATCACTGTTCACGTCTGTTAAGGAAAAAAAAATGAGAAAAATGACTTTCTGGCTTCACACCAATGGCTCCGTGATACCTGTTGGCAGTGTAATTATAACATAACCTTTCATAATACGATCGAAGCAGATGATACCCTTTAATTAAAGGATAAATAAAGGCCATGTTCTAATTTCAGAGTATAGGTTTACATTGTAAATCCAAATACCGCACCTAATGCTGTTTAGGGACTATTTGAGGAAGGTATTGGGGATTATATAACTACTGGATGCTTTTAAATTCCCTGATTAAACCGTTTACAGGATATTCACTCCCTGACCATGATATAGTAAAATAGAAAGAAAAGCATCAAACAAAGAGATATCCCACATATAATATAGCAGTTAAATACACATCGCACATTACCAATATAAAAAAATAACAACATTTTAAAACATAATAAAAGACTTGAGAGGCAATGACTAAGAATGGAAAACTGTATAAATAATAACAAGGTTAATCCTAGTGTATAGTTAATAGTAAATAGTTTACTACCACATTGGTATTCTACGACCGAATGGAATTTACAGATAATGCGTGGTATCGCTAACTTGCGGTCATAAAAATATGACCCATGAACTGTTGCATATCTCAACAAAAGAGTAAAATTATATTTTAAAGAGAACATTGAGTGGAAAATATCAGTTATTCTACATATTCTCTTCCATTTTGAAAAATCAGTTGAATTTGTACCCCTTGCTATTCCCTGCTGTTGACATTAGTGAGCTGACATGTTAGGTTCTGTAATGGTCCTTCTTCTTCTTCCCAGAATGCACTCTACCTTGGAATGTTCCTAACAGTAATTTCTACTGATTGGCTGTTGGATGGGTCAAACATGCTCAGATCTCTACTGAGCAACTGAATCAACCCAGGCACTGGGTCAAGGGCAAAACCATAATGGTCTCTACTAGGGGTCCTGCAAACAGGAAGTCAGTATTTCGGTTGCATTTATTTATACACTGACACAATGCTGAATGGGCAGATTAAGGTCATTGGGATGGAAAAATACTGCCCTTTTTTCTTAAATGTATATGTATTTGCCCTTTTTTTACATTGTAGAGGAGTCAGGTAGGCTTGGCCCCTCTGGACATACCCTACACCACATTGGTTTCTCTCCATCATGCAAGGGAAAGTGGGTGAAAGGGTAACACATAACAAGGTGCCTGTTGAGCTGCCTTCTATACCCAGCTAAAACTAGCCATCATTGGTGAATTTGGGACATGTGGCTGGATCATTTCTACAAATTCGATAAATTTAGAAAATTTTAAAAATCCTCAAAAATTCGAAAATCCTTGAAAGTCTGAGTTGAACTCGTAAAATCTGATTAAAACTTGGGTTCTAATAATTTATTTAGCAATATATATATATATTTAACAATACTTTATTTGGGGGTCAACTAAATTTCGGCTACAAAAATCCCAGGGTTTATTACCTAAACTAATTAAATAGATTTTATATTTCCTTATGGGATGGACGTTGTAGCAGAGTGAGGAGATGTACAGGATTTTAGCCATAGACATAAATCTATCTACACGGCAGATTATTAAACGTGTTCGTTTTACATCAACACAAAGAATAAACTTGACTTAATCCTCGGAATTGGAAGGGAAAGTTGTTCTGAAAAAGTAAAATCCAAAACAACTTCTTGGATTAGGTGTTTCCACTCTGATATGTAACTAAATCAGGATGGGCTGTATTCCCAAAGCAATATACTTTTGATTGTACATTGAGCAGCATCTTGGTGCTACAAAGAATTCTTTGCTATACATAAAGATTTGCTAATTTTTACCAATAAAACAATTCCTGTCACCTTGTCCTTTTGCCTGTAGCCTGATAATAACCGAACCTAAACAATAAAAATGTTTACTTGCTGCTTATTTTTGCTTTCACCTTCTCACTATTTCACATTGTTGATTATTTTTTATTTAGTTGACAGTAAATGATTCTACAATTCTACCACTTCTCCTGAAAATTCCTAAACAGGATTATTAAATGTAATTTATATACAATAAAACTTGCCATATATCTTTCTAGTCTCAACATAAATTAATCACAATGACCTAGTTATTACACCTTTATATATATTACACATGTCTCTCAAACTAACCAGTCCTGATTAGCTTCTAACATTGGACAAGTTATCGTATGGAGGTTTCTGGGAGACAATTCTTTAACACCCTCCAAGCCTTTCTGTGCCGATGGTTCTATTTTCCTTCCCACAAAACATTATTTCAGCAGGATGAGGTGGTCGTGTGGTTAAGGTGATGGACTGTTAATCCATTGTGCTATGCATGCGTGGGTTCGAATCCCATCCTTGTTGTGGGTAATAAATGAATATTATTTCATAACACTATTTGTCACTTATCTTCCCACTTAACATTAAGTCCCCAGACTGTGCCAAAGTTAATAATGGAATCAGTGTGAGGGAACCCACAGACTACGTACCCAATGTGTAAACAGCTCGGTACAGGTTTTCTTTATTTACCAACATGGGGCAAATGGACAGTTGGCACATTTGGTGTTACTAAGCCAACAGTTACCATGCTAGAGCTTTGTTATTAACATTTAGGGTAAGACAAGGCCAGACGAGGGTCAATTGTTTTACCTTTTATTCTGATTTCTCAAAAAAAAAAACTGCTGTGTTTTCCAGACCTGCACCCATTGAGTTTTCGCTACATTCGAGGGTTATAACCAATTCCAGGGTTACTGGACGATATATTTGAGGGTTATCACCAATTCCAGGGTTATTGGACGATATATTTGAGGGATATCACCAATTCCAGGGTTACTGGACGATATATTTGAGGGATATCACCAATTCCAGGGTTACTGGATGATATATTTGAGGGATATCACCAATTCCAGGGTTACTGGATGATTATTTGAGGATATCACCATTCCAGGTTACTGGATGATATATTTGGGATATCACCAATTCCAGGGTTAACTGGACGATATATTTGAGGGATATCACCAATTCCAGGGTTACTGGATGATATATTTGAGGGATATCACCATCCATTCCAGGTTACTGAATGATATATTTGAGGGATATCACCAATTCAGGGTTACTGGATGATATATTTGAGGGATATCACCAATTCCAGGGTTACTGGACGTATATATTTGAGGGATATCACCAATCCAGGTTACTGGATGAATAATTTGAGGGATATCACCAATTCCAGGGTTACTGGATGTATATTTTGAGGGATATCACCATTCCAGGGTTACTGGACAATATATTGAGGTTATCACCATTCCAGGTTACTGGATGATTTAATTGAGGGTTTACCAATTCCATTCAGGGTTACTGGACGATATATTTGAGGTTATCACCAATTCCAGTGTTACTGGACGTATATTGAGGGTTATCACCAATTCCATGGGTTACTGGAGGATATATTTGAGGGTTATCACCAATTCCAGGGTTACTGGAGATATATTTGAGGGTTATCACACAATTCCAGGGTTACTGGATGATATATTTGAGGGTTATCACCAATTCCAGGTTCTGGAGCGATATTTGAGGGTTATCACCAATTCAGAGGTTTACTGGATGATATTTGAGGGTTCTAATGAATTCCAGGGTTACTGGACGATATATTTGAGGGTTATCACCAATCCAGGGTTACTGGATATTATTCGAGGGTTACACATCATCAGGGTTCTGAATGATATTTGAGGGTTATCACCATTCCACGGGTTACTGGACTGATATATTGAGGGTTATCACCAATTCCAGGGTTACTGGACATATATTGAGGGTTATCACCAATCCAGGGTTTGGACGATATATTTGAGGGTTATCACAAATTCCAGGTTACTGGATGATTTTTGAGGGTTATCACAATTCCAGGGTTACTGGACATATATTTGAGGGTTATCACCAATTCCACGGTTACTGGACAATATTTGAGGGTTATCACCAATTCCAGGTTACTGGATATATATTTTGAGGGTTATCACCAATTCCAGGGTTACTGGACATATATTTGAGGGTTATCACCAATTCCAGGGTTACTGGATATATATTGAGGGTTTTCACACCAATTCCAGGGTTACTGGACAATATATTTGAGGGTTATCACCAATTCCAGGGTTACTGGGACATATATTTGAGGGTTATCACCAATTCCAGGGTTACTGGATGATATATTTGAGGGTTATCACCAATTCCAGGGTTACTGGACGATATATTGAGGGTTATCACCATTCCATCCAGGGTTACTGGATATATTTGAGGGTTATCACCAATTCCAGGTTACTGGATGATATATTTGAGGATATCACCAATTCCAGGTTACTGACGATATATTTGAGGGTTATCACCAATTCCAGGGTTACTGGTGATATATTTAGGGATATCACCAATTCCACAGGGTTACTGACGATATATTTGAGGGTTATCACCAATTCCAGGGTTACTGATGATATATTTGAGGGTTATCACCAATTCCAGGGTACTGGATGTATATTTAGGGTTACCCAATTCCAGGGTTACTGGATGATATATTTGAGGTTTCACCAATTCGCAGGGTTCTGGAGGATTATTTGAGGGTTATCACCAATTCCAGGGTTACTGGATGAATATTTGAGGTTATCACCAATTCCAGGGTTACTGGATATATATTTGAGGGTTATCACCAATTCCAGGGTTACTGGATGATATATTTGAGGGTTATCACCAATTCCAGGGTTACTGAGGATATATTTGAGGGTTATCACCAATTCCAGATGGTTACTGGATGATATATTTGAGGGTTATAAATGAATTCCAGGGTTACTGGACGATATATTTGAGGGTTTATCACCAATTCCAGGGTACTGGATGATA
The DNA here is from genome assembly GCA_019447015.1 of Hymenochirus boettgeri. Classification (NCBI taxonomy): domain Eukaryota; kingdom Metazoa; phylum Chordata; class Amphibia; order Anura; family Pipidae; genus Hymenochirus; species Hymenochirus boettgeri. The sequence goes on from JAACNH010002194.1 coordinate 12,226, forward strand.
TATTCGAGGGTTATCACAATTCCAGGGTTACTGGATGATATATTTGAGGGTATCACCAATTCCAGGGTTACTGGACAATATTTGAGGGTTATCACCAATTCCAGGGTTACTGGATGATATATTTGAGGTTATCACCAATTCCAGGGTTACTGGACAAGATATTTGAGGGTTATCCACAATTCCAGGGTTACTGGATGATATATTTGAGGGTTATCACCAATTCCAGGTTACTGGATGATTATTCAGGGATATCACCAATTCCAGGGTTACTGGATGATATATTTGGGGTTATCACCAATTCCAGGGTTACTGGATGATATATTGAGGATATCACCAATTCCAGGGTTACTGGACATATATTTGAGGGTTATCACCAATTCCAGGGTTACTGGATGATATATTTTGAGGGTTATCACCAATTCCAGGGTTACTGGATGATATATTGAGGGTTATCACCATTCCAGGTTACTGGATGATATATTGAGGGTTATCACCAATTCAAGGGTTAACTGGATGATATTTTTGAGGGTTATCACCAATTCCAGGGTTACTGGATATATATTTGAGGGTTACACCAACTTCCAGGGTTACTGGAAGGATTATTTGAGGGTTTCACCATTCCGGTTACTGGACGATATTTTGAGGGTTATCACCAATTCCAGAGGTTACTGGACGAATATTCGAGGGTTATCATACTAATTCCACATGGTTACTGGATGATATATTCGAGCGTTATCACCAATTCCAGGGTTACTGGACGATATTTTGAGGGTTATCACCAATTCCAGGGTTTACTGGATGATATTTTGAGGGATATCACCAATTCCAGGGTTACTGGACGATATATTTGAGGGATACACCAATTCCAGGGTTACTGGGATATATTGAGGGATATCACCAATTCCAGGGTTACTGGATGATATATTTGAGGGATATCACCAATTCCAGGGTTACTGGATGATATATTTGAGGGATATCACCAATTCCAGGTTACTGGATGAATATATTTAGGGATATCACCAATTCCAGGGTTACTGTGATATATTTGAGGGATATCACCAATTCCAGGGTTACTGGATGATATATTTGAGGGATATCACCCAATTCCAGGTTTCGGATGATATATTTGAGGGATATCACCAATTCCAGCGTTCTGGAGCGATTATTTGAGGGTTATCACCAATTCCAGGGTTACTGGATGATATATTTGAGGGTTATCACTAATTCCAGGGTTACTGGATGATATATTTGAGGGTTATCACCAATTCCAGGGTTACTGGACGATATATTTGAGGGTTATCACCAATTCCAGGGTTACTGGATGATATATTTGAGGGTTATCACCAATTCCAGGGTTACTGGATGATATATTTGAGGGTTATCACCAATTCCAGGGTTACTGGATGATATATTTGAGGTTTATCACCAATTCCAGGGTTACTGGAGGATATATTTGAGGTTTATCACCAATTCCAGGGTTACTGGCCCTCATTACAACTTTAATGAGGGCCAACACTTCATTTGCGCTCCTATATTAAGGTTTAGCTGAAAGGTCTGTTGTTTTGAAGAGTTTTTCCTCTTCGCACCCAATTATCCCATTTAACGTTCATATTATCCACAGTTTAGTAAAACAATGACATTTGTTTCATGGACAGAACTTGACTCCTTTTCCTGGGCCAATTACCTTTTGACTTTGTAAGTCTGCATAGAACTCTGGGAACAGGAATGGTACATCTCTACACATGCACATGGATGTTATTCTTCTTCAATCAATTATTATGGTCAATATTATTTACATAGAGTTTACATTTTCCATCACCATGATCATAATTGCGTCTATCGTCTTTCCTTGATTTTGCCGTCTATGTAAAACTAGTTTATTTTTATACCTTTAGATGCAACATTGGTCAGTAGTTACCCAAGTTTTCCCCCTTTTTGAGGTTTTGTCTCGAACTCCTAATATTTGGTAATAAATTGTTTCAATAGACACCAGGATTCATTAATCCATTCTGTGCACCAATCATGTGAGACATTTCTACTTACTCTAGACTTTTCTCTGCTATTGTATCTTATAGGGTGAAACGAGTCCTTTTAAAACAGACTGGTGGACACACATCTAGTGTAGGTTCAGGACTAGTTATGGCCCAGTTCGCGGATCCGAACCGAATCTGCGGCGGATTTACCTCGTTCGCGAACAGTGGATATCGCGGATTTTCCGGTTTTCCACCTTCCGAATCGCGTTTTTGAAAATTTTCGAAGATTTCACGTAATTTCTAAAATGCAGGAAAATACGTATTTTCGAATTTTTTTTAAATTACGAGGATTTCTCGTATTTTCGAGGATTTTTTCATTTTTAATGGGTCCACTCGCGGATTTTCGAATTTTGAGAAAATTCTGGGATCCTCGAGCGGAGTGGATTTTGCGAAGTTCAGTATTCAGGACATACTGAAGAAAGATTGAGTTTAGACAAGTAATCCACAATGTACCCTAAATTTCTGATACCTTAATTCAATACATTTACTTAATATGCATTGCGTAACGAAAATGTTGACAACCTAAATTCTATTTTGTAGTTGTGTAGTAGTTTCTTTGGGGCCAATTAAATTGTAATAGGAAATAAACTGGGTCACTTCATAGAAATGAAAATGTTCCAGCCATTGTTTTATGGTTATTGCTGCTGTTAAAGGATTGAATTAGTTGTCTGGGGAAAAAAAGGAAAATCTGGAAGAACCGGTTTTCCTTGAAGAATTAGTAAAGTAGAAATGAATTAATCCAACTTGGAAAGAATAACCTGACACCTTCCTAATTATCGGATTGGTTTGGTTTTGGCTGTAAAACTGTTTCACTTTTCCATTAATCATCCACACTTCAGGAACAATGGGTTCCAGGAAATTTACTTTATTAACATGGGGCTTTATTTCCAATCGTTATTATATATACGCAGCTCCAGCCTTCCCTGTGATCTCTTACTGGGTGGTCAAGTAATCACAGAGAACTTGTCTCCAATAATGATTACTCCCAGTTTTGATTCATCACTTTGAAAATTCCATTCGAAAATATCTTTCAAGAAATCGGAAATTTCAATCTGGAAAATCAAAAATGTCTATCAAGAAATCAAAAATATTAAGCAAAAATCTCAAATACTATTGAAAATGAAAGAAATTCTCATTCAGTCTGATTTTCAGAATTTTAAACGCTTCTGCGGAATCACAATCGGACTGAAACAAAGATCTGTAGTCTGCAATAAAGTAATTCAAGGATTCTTACTCCTCGCATCGCTTGTTTGATCCTATAGAAAAACTGCAGCCACTAAACTATGCAGAGCTTTGGAAATTCAAATGATGTGCAAGTGCTGCAAGCAGACCTAGATAGATTATCAAAATGGGCAGTAGAATGGCAGATGAGATTCAATGTTGATAAATGTAAGCTGATGCATTTGGGATTTAATAATCCCTCTGCCACCTACACCATAAATAACTCTGTGTTAAGCGATTCTGTAATGGAAAAAGATTTGGGGGTTCTGGTAGATAACAGACCTATAGCAAACAATGCCAGGTAGCAACGGCTAGAGCTAGCAAGATATTGTCTTGTATAAAGAGGGGAATAGATTCAAGAGAGAAAAATATTATTCTCCCTCTTAACAAGGCACTGGTAAGGCCTCATTTGGAATATGCGGTGCAGTTTTGGAATCCTATATACAAAAGGGACATCTTGGAAATGGAAGCAGTTCAGAGAAGGGCAACTAAATTAATAAGGGGAATGGAGGGGCTTGAATATGCAGGCAGATTAGACAAGTTAGGGCTGTTTACATTGGAGAAGCGACGTTTGTGTGGGGATATGATAACCTTATACAAATATATTAATGGGCCATAGAATAAACTCTCTGGTGCATTGTTTACAAATCAGTTAAATCAGAGGACTCGTGGACATTTTTTAAGATTGGAAGAAAATAAGTTTCATCTTTAGGTTAGGAAAGGTTTCTTTACAGTGAGAACAGTGAAACTATGTAACTGTTAGACAGACATTATGGGTAGATTATAAAGGTTGGACTAGATGGACGTATGTCTTTATACAACCTTCAATACTATGTTACTAAGTAACTGTTAGACAGACATTATGGGTAGGGTATAAAGGTTGGACTAGATGGATGTATCTCTTTATACAACCTCCAATACTATGCTACTATGTAACTGTTATACAGACATTATGGGTAGGGTATAAAGGTTGTTTTTTGGACTCGCGGCTGTATTTTCGATAGTTATGGAAAATACGGTAATTATCGAATTTATGAGCCGTTTGCTAACCCTAGAATGTATCGTTTGATAAACCTCGATAATATCGCTCCTTTTCGGTAACCCTTGAATGTACGGATCATTTTGGCTAACCCTAGAATGTAGCCTTCAATTTTTGGTAACCCTCGAATGTATGGATCTTTTTCACTAACCCTCAAATGTATCGTTCGCTAACCCTCGAAAGTAACATTCATTTTTGGTAATCCTCGAAATTATCATTCGTTTTCAGTAACCCTCGATTTTATGGTTCTATTTTTGGTAACCCTCGAAAGTATCGCTCAGTAACCCTCGAATTGGCCATTGAATGTAGCTTGCGCAAAACCCGACAATTGCCCGCTCGTGTTTAAGAAGTGTTTTAATAATGACATGTTCCATAGACCATTTCCCAGGTGCCACAGCCATTTACAGTAAGTTACCATTGTTAGTTTAGTTTTAAATCATCACAACTTTTTGAACTATCATTCTCCCGTAGACTTTAATGGGTCCAAATTCGAACTTTCGAACTCTAGAAATAGATTACCTGTCAATAAAATAACTTCATGTCATCATACATTTTATATGGAAATAATGCATGTAATGAAAAATACTTTATGTCTTAAATTTAGATTTTACTAAATCCCCAAGGAACTTGTCCTTCGGCAGGCATATAATATTGAGCAAAATGTTGACGCACCGAGTTAGCTTATGTTAGGATATGTTGCACCTACTTTGGGAAAGTCTAATGATGAAAGTGATTCAAAAATCATATGTTCAACATTGTATGGCTCTCTTTGCCACAAGAAAGTATGTAAAATCGCTTTAGTAGCGATTTCTGCATTTTGTGTTTTCAATACCATGGTTGAGCGTAACAGGTGCCAACGATTGGCTAGGATACCAAAAACACAACATGTCACATATCTTCGAGCTCTAGTGAGCCAATAATTGAACACCTTTTTTGGTGACATCCAAGCCCCATTTAAGATAAGGATTCATAACATGTTTGTGGAGACCAAAAGCCTCATCTGCAACAAGAACATGGGGTAAAGGTGGCCCCCATTGAAGTGGAGTTGAAGAAGGAATTTACAGACGCTCTTTCAAAAAACTTTTTTACCCAAGGAAGAGTTACAAAAAATATAGAAATCATCACTACTGCCATATGCACCCACTTCAATAGCTACCGAATTATAATTGCCGTCAGAAATTGCCTTTAACACTATAGAAAATATTTATTTATTTATGATTAAAAAAACAAAACCAGTTTGAGGGGGCATTTGGATTTGCATATGTTTACCATCCAATGGCCCCTTGCAATTAGGGAATAGAGATGGGATCTGGGACTGACTCGAAAGCGGATCCGACACGGAACCCCTTGGTTCCAAAATCTGGATTGTCTGGATACGGATACGGATCGTCTGTATTTCAGGACTTCGGAGCCTATTTTCTATAATTATCGAACGTTTGAGGATTATTGAAATAGCCACAAATGTTCGATAATCCTCTAAAATACAAGCGGAAACTCGAAAGTAGCCTCCGATCGTATTTTCGAGGGTTATCAAACATTCAAGGTTATTTTCAAAAATTATCAAAAATAGCTTCGAACATTCGATAATAATCGAAAATTCCTTCCATTTTCGGATCTTCGAAAGTTTAAAAACGGGAACTGTTTTTGAACTTTTTTGCTACTTTTTTACATCCATATTTGTGTTGTGGGTTTTGGCATGACTAAAGGCTGCAGTACATTCCAAAGGGCCACACATGTATCTAGGAGAATGCTTTGCAAGAGACCTGCAACCCCCCCCAAAAAAGCAAACTAACAGAATATTATTGTTTGTCACTAACATGAACCACATTGCCTAATACCCATAAACAAATAGTAATCATACCTCAATGTCACCAGCAATCTTTCAGCTGCAGTGATATTACGTCTCATGTCAGTGCACTGACCTGTCACATGTGGAGACACCAATGAAGAAGTTGATCAAAAGATGAAACACACATTCTTAGGTTCCTTTATCCATTCTTGGTGCAGTCAGTGGATGTATCCAGTAACGGCAAAATGACACTCTCTGCCGCATGCGTCTGGTAAGAAGAATTCGCAAAATGAATACATCCAACTGCAAGCTTAACACTTTTCTGTCCTCCATCTTTGGTAAAAAAAAAATTCTACCCTGAAATTGATGTCTCCGGAGCAAATGTTTATATACTTATATACATGGCATATGAAAAACATTTATAAAGCATTTCTCAATTCAGAATGACTTGTACAAGAATCTGTGGCAATTACGTACCCTGGAAAATCCCAATTAGCATATCACAGCCAGGTGTTAGGGACCTTCTGATACAAGGTGTGGATTCACCCCTGAGTCACAATGCATCCACACCTTGCATTCATAAGGTCCCTAACACCTGTCTGTGATATGCTAATTGTGACTTTCCAGGGTACTTATTGCCAACAGATTCTTGTACAAGTCATTCTGAATTGAGAAAGCCAGTCGGATGACTAGGGAAACATCTTCAAGAACTAAACTTCAAGTCCAGTTGATCTAATTGAATACAACAGATATACCATGACCTGGATGAATGAGAACCTTCACAAGCAAATGCTTACGTGCTTACATGATGTTTACAACAAAGGCATTTGACTGTGTGAATCTATTGTACAACATAATACTGGGCTGCAGGGGGAGGATAATGAAGTGAACCTGATCTTAGCACAGCTCTGTACAATGTATTTCTCAATATCACAACTTTATTAGTTACACTTATAGAAATAACATAGTACAGAGCTGCAGGGGGAGGATAATGAAGTGAACCTGATCTTAGCACAGCTCTGTACAATGTATTTCTCAATATCACAACTTTATTAGTTACACTTATAGAAATAACATAGTGCAGAGCTGCAGGGGGAGGATAATGAAGTGAACCTGATCTTAGCACAGCCCTGTGGAATGTATTTCTCAATATCACAACTTTAATAGTTACACTTATAGAAATAACATAGTACAGGGCTGCAGGGGGAGGATAATGAAGTGACCCTGATCTTAGCACAGCTCTGTGCAATGTATTACTAAATAGTGTCCCTATTTAAAGGGGAAGGTTGGAGGGTAGGAAGTGGAGGATAATGTAGTGAACCTGATCTTAGCACAGCCCTGTGTAATGTATTTCTCAGTATCACAACTTTAATAGTTACACTTATAGAAATAACATAGTACAGGGCTGCAGGGGGAGGATAATAAAATGAACCTGATCTTAGCACAGATCTGTGCAATGCATTTCTAAAAAACTGTACCTGTATAATGGGGAATGTTTGAGTCACAGAGTTGCCAGATCAGTGAAACATGTAAGGACTCCTATTAAAACACATGCAGAATGGCTAAGTTAGAATTAATGTTGTTTATTTTCCATCAGTGCAGCCCTTCAGTGTGTCCCTACTAGACCAAATGATATGGCTGTTTATTTATTTGGGACGTTTTTATAAAATAAAAACAAACAAAATGTTTATACTGTTTCTATTAAATACAGAGCCATATATACAATCTGAATTTGTGTGTGGAATACAGCCAATTTATGTGGGTTTGGTCTGGGGAAAGGAAGTAGGGCCAACATTTGATAGAAAGTTCCCCTAATAAAATGTTGCTAACTATGTAGCAGATCTTCTTATTCTAGCTAAGTACAGGGATTGATTAACAAACAGGTCATTCCAGAATCTAGGTGCTTTCCGGCCAGGTGGGACAGGTGTATAAAGTCAGGAAGCAGCAGGAGAAGAAAGTCACAGTAGGAGTTGGACCACAGAGGGACCAGCTGCCTCCTGACATCGTCACAATGATGAACCTGGGAACGTTTCTCCTGTATCTCAGCCTCATCGCTGGAGCCAGATCAAAGCTGTGAGTGATCCAACACCAGGGAGGGTTACATAAGGTGGAAATAAGCTGCACCTTTCATTCTCCGCTTGTTTACTCTCCTCTCTCTGTTCCTATGTGTTCCCAAGGGAAAGGACAGATAGTTCCTTCTCTATTTCTCTATGTGATTGTTATGTGCCTGGCTATTTTCCTTTCATTACATTCCTTACCTGGAACAGGTGTTACAGGGAGAATTTGGAAACGTTTGACTCTAGAATGTGGAGCAAGGAATTTACAGATGCCCTATAGCCACTAAACATCATTAGGGGACAGCATTTCTTTCACTATTACTCTCCATCCCTTTAGCGGAGGGGGATACAAAGTAATCAGCAAAACTCACAATAGGATCCTCTGCACTCATCCAAACGTGGGTGCTCACTCCTCAAGGTAATCCAACCCTTGAATGGATATATGATACAAGAAACAGCAAAAGGCGAGGGTAGCACTCCAAATAAAACTTTGATTTATTGTAGACCACACAACATATCACAACGTTTCGGGGGGAAACTTGCCCCCTTCCTCAACGTTTCGGGGGGATACAAAGTAGCTAATTGGACAAGTCCTATCTCTCCACCTGGGTGAAGCATACTGAGCATGTCTGTACCAGTGGCTTTCAGAAGAGGAGGAGTTAGAAATGGCAAGGGGGCTTGACCAGATAGGTGAATGTCTAATTAGGAATTAATTAGGAAGGCAAGTCTGGTTGGCGCCCAACACAGAATATTCTTTGAATTAATTGTCAATTGCTTTAATGTTGATGTTCTGATGAAGACCTCTGTTTTTCTAGGCACCATGTCCTGACCATTCCTGCACAGCTGAACAGTGGAGAGACACAGAAGGCATGTGTGACCCTCCAGGGTTATAATAGCAGAGCTGATCTCAGTGTTAATTTGCTGCATGAAGCAGTCGAAACCCCAATCTTCAAAGAAAAAGTCAATCCTCCTGCTTACTTCATGTGCAAAGATTTCCCAGTAAGTTCCTCCCCCCCAACAGACCCGATCTCAGTACAGGTCAGAGTGACAGTTCATTTGGAACACACGGGACAACCAATGGAATTTCTTTGTTCCTTTCCCTCTGTTTTGAGAGTTGAGAAGGTGTTTGATTGGGGCCCTAAATGTTTGTTAGATTTCATATTTATATTTGAAACCCAAGGCAAGTCATTTTTAGAGATGTCCGAACTTCGCAAAATCCGGTCCGCTCTAGGATCCGCGAATTTTTGAAAAAATTTGAAAATTCGAAAATCCGCAAGCGGACCCATTAAAACCCATTAAAATGAAAAAATCCTCGAAAATACGTAAAATCCTCGTAATTTCGAAAATTTTCGAAAACGCGGTTCGGAAAAGTTCGGAAGGTGGAAAACCAGAAAATCCGCGATATCCCCCGTTCACGATCAACGTAAATCCGCCGCGGATTCGGGTTCGGATCCGCGAACTGGGCCATCACTAGACATTTTATAACGTTGATCTGTTATTGGTAATAATTATTTAAGGCCTGTGTGGGCCACATGGAGACAATGGAACTGATTATACAAAGTTACATTTCCTGTATTACAGGACATTATTACCAATCCCTGGCCAATGTGACCAAAATATCAGGCTGGGGATCGATTGAGGCCAAAATATTAGCCTGTGTGTCCCCAACCCTAACTGGAGGTAAACGTAATAACTCTTAACTCCAGATATTCCAGGGCATTTTATAATATTTGTTTTAAATCCCTTCATGACATTTCATAATTTCCTAGTCAAGGGCCCTTACTATTGTTTTCAATCTAAAGTAGCCGTGACTTAATGGGTCATACCAACTGTACAGGCTTCTGATCCATATCACGCGTGTACACATGTGGGTAAAGTATTTGTTACGTGCAGGTGGGTGTTTGGCTTGGATGGGAGACACAGGTGGAAACAGAAGTGCACAGTGGGTAATGTACGTCATGTATGTAATAGTTATGAGATGAGGAGTGAACATTGTTGAGGGACGTATAACAAATGTTTATTGCAAAACCTTATATACAACGTTATCAGTTAAATATACAAATGTTGTGGTGAACCTACACGTGAACATGCTACATGGAATTTGCCGTTGGGAAAACATGTTGATTGCAACTGAATATCTCAGCACTTGAGTGACTGACAGGCGTCAGTGTCTCTGATCATGTGACGTGCGGCTCTTTGTCTGTGTTGTTAAAGCCGGCTTCAGCTTTTAGTTGTAACTGTCTGTGAAGTGTGTGACATGTGGGCAGTGTGTGTCTGGTGCTTAAGTCCAGGTAATGCAGGTAATTCCTGTCCATACCCCCCAACCGTCCCAGTTTGAATAGGTGGATGGGGCATGTCAGCGATGTTGCGGTGGGTGGGGGAACGACATTCTAGGGTGTGGACAGTCTGGGGGCGTGTCTGTAACATAGTAATTGAGGTTGAATAAACGTCCATCAAGTCCAACCGATTCACCCTCCTTTAGCTATTCAGTGGACTTGCCATTACCACATCACTGTAAAGAAACCTTTCCTAACCTGAAGATGAAACTTCTTTTCTTCCAACCTTAAAGGATGTCCACGTGTCCTTTGATATGACCTATTAGTAAACAATTCACCAGAGAGTTTATTGTATTGATCATTAATATATATGTATAAGGTTATCATGTCCCCACGCAAACGTTGTTTCTCCAATGTAAACAGCCCTAACTTGTCTAATCTGCCTGCATATTCAAGCCAGTCCATTCCCCTTATTAATTTAGTTGCTCTTCTCTGAACTGCTTCAATTTCCAAGATATCCCTTTTGTATATGGGATTCCAAAACTGCACCACATATTCCAAATGAGGTCTTACCAGTGCCTTGTAAAGCGGGAGAATAATATTTTCTCTCTTGAATCTATTCCCCTTTTTAGCCCACATAGATGTAGCTCCATTTACCACCACTCCTCAGTTTATAAATTAGTCGCCCATGTGGCACAGTATCAAAAATCCAAGTATACCCCATCCACTGCTGTGCCTGAATCTAAATTCTTACTCGCTTCTTCATAAAAACCAATTAAATTTGTCTGGCATGATTTATTTCTCATAAGTCCATGCTGCCTACTACTAATAAGATGATCTCTGGAGACAAAGTCAAGGATATGATCCCGTAACAAAGTTTCCATCACCTTCCCTACCACTGATGTTAGGCTTACAGGTCTATAGTTACCAGGCTGTGAACGACTACCTTTTTTTAACATTGGTATTACAATCCCTGCTGTAAGGACAAGGATTCTCAACAGTGAAAACCGATGTCAAAAAATGGTTTAGCAGATTAGCCTTTTTGGCATCCTCTACAACCACCTCTGCCCCACTGTTTAATGGTCCCACATTCTCAGTCCTTTTACCATTTATATAGTTAAAAAACATTTTGGGGTTGGACTTTCTATTTTAGCTAGTTTAATTGCTTTCTTGCACTCTTTATTACAGATTTTATACTCCCTGTAAGACTGTTCTGTTCCCTCTGATTTCAAAATTTTAAAAGCCTTTTTGTTTTTTTCCATTTCACTTTTTACCTGAGAATTAAAGGGACAGTTCAGTGGAAATGATCAATATTTGGTAAATTTAGTTAGTGTGTAATGCCTTCTTAGTTATTCTACATATTCTCTTCATTTCCAAAATCAGTTGATTTCATACCCCTTGCTGTTCCCTGTTGTTGACATTAGGGAACTGATATTTCAGGTTCTAACGGTCCTTCTTCTTCCCAGGATGCACCACATCCTTGGAATGTTCCTAACAGTAATTTCTACTGATTGGCTGTTGGATGGGTCAAACATGCTCAGATCTCTACTGAGCAACTGAATCCACCCTGGCGCTGGGTCAAGGGCAAAACAATAACAGTCTCTACTAGGGGTCCAGCAAACAGGAAGTCAGTATTTCATAATCATTTATTTATATAATGACAAAATGCTGAATTGGCAGATTAAGGTCATTGGGATGGAAACTGCTCTTTTTTCTGAAAAGTATATGTATTTTCACTGAACTTCCACTTTAAGCCATGGAGTTGACCTAATTGTTTTACACTTGCTCCCTAAAGGTATAAATTTAGAAATGTAATAGTTAAATATCCCTTTAAAAGTGGTCCACAACTGCTTAGTATCTTCACCTAGAAACAGTTCCCCCCAGTCTATGAGCAGGAGTGATTCCTTTAACAGCATAAAATTAGCTTTCCTAAAGTTAAAAGTTTTTGTTAACCCAGTGCAATTAAATGACACTATATCATGGTCATTATTCCCTATATTAAATGACACTATATCATGGTCACTGTTCCCTATATTAAATGACACTATATCATGGTCACTATTCCCTATATTAAATGACTCTATATCACGGTCACTATTCCCTATATTGAATGACACTATATCATGGTCACTATTCCCTATATTAAATTACACTATATCATGGTCACTATTCCCTATATTAAATGACACTATATCATGGTCACTATTCCCTATATTAAATGACACTATATCATGGTCACTATTCCCTATATTAAATTACACTATATATCATGATCACTATTCCCTATATTAAATTACACTATATATCATGATCACTATTCCCTATATTATGGTCACTGTTCCCTATATTAAATCACACTATATCATGGTCACTGTTTCCTATATTAAATGACACTATATCATGGTCACTATTCCTTATATTAAATGACACTTTATCATGATCACTATTCCCAATATTAAATGACACTATATCATGATCACTATTCCCTATATTAAATGATGCTATATCATGATCACTATTCCCTATATTAAATGACACTATATCATGGTCACTATTCCCTAAATTAAATGACACTATATCATGATCACTATTCCCTATATTAAATGACACAATATATTATTCCCCTTAACAAGGCACTGGTAAGGCCTCATTTGGAATATGCGGTTGCAGTTTTGGAATCACTATACAGAAAGGGACATCTTGAGAAATGGAAGGCAGTTCAGAGAAGGGAAAAAATTAATAAGGGGAATGGAGGGCTGTGAATATGCAGGACAGATTAGAAAGTTAGGGATGTTTACATTGGAGAGAAGCGACGTTGTGTTGGGGATATGTAGACACCTTATACAATATTTAATGGGCCATAGAATAAACTCTCTGGTGCATTGTTTACAAATCAGTGCAAATCAGAGGACTCGTGGACATCTTTTCAAGATTGGAAGAAAATAAGTTTCATCTTTAGGTTGAGGAAAGGTTTCTACAGTGAGAACAGTGAAACATGTAACTGTTAGACAGACATTATGGGTAGATTATAAAGGTGGACTAGATGGACGTATGTCTTTATACAACCTCATACTACAGTTACTATGTAACTGTTATACAGACATTATGGTAGCGGTTAAAAGGTTGTTTTTTGGACTCGCGGCGTGTATTTTCGATAGTTATGGAAAATACGTGTAATTACGAATTTACGAGCCTGTTGCTAACCCTAGAATGTATCGTTTGATAAAACCTCGATAATACGCTCGTTTTCGGTAACCCTTGAATGTACGGATCATTTTGGCTAAACCCAGAATGTAGCCTTCAATTTTTGGTAACCCTCGAATGTTGGATCTTTTTCACTAACCCTCAATGTATCGCTCGCTAAACCCTCGAAAGTAACATTCATTTTGGTAATCCTCACAATTTATCGATTCATCGTTTTCGGAACCCTCGATTTTATGGTTCTATTTTTGGTAACCCTCGAAAGTATCGCTCAGTAACCCCGAATTGGCCATTGAATGTGCTGCGCAAAACCCGAACAATTGCCCCAGCTCCGTGTTTAAGAACCCCCCCCCCCGTGTTTTAATAATGACATGTTCCCCATAGACCCATTCCCCATCCCCGCCTGCCCACAGCCCCATTTACAGTAAGGGACCGTTGTTTAGTTTTAGTTTCATAAAATCATCACAACTTTTTGACACACTATATCTCAGTAGACTTCAATGGGTCCAAATTCGAAATCTTGAACTTTTAAGAAGTCGCGCTATCTCTATTGACTGATCTTTCAAAAGAGCATAATGCATCTTGGAATAAAACTATATGTAACATTAAACCTCAATTTATTGAAAGTGGTTGCCTTGTTTGAATTATTTACACAAAATGGGACCCTAAGGAGGACATTAAGTTTTTTAACAAATATTAAAGAAAAACATTTCAATTAACAGTGGGTCTTAGATCTTTTGATACTAAAAGATATTGGCCACTTATGTGTCATAAGTATTAAAATGCACCATATTTGTTTATGGCTTATGTGTGGTTAAATATGGGTCCACTTTAAACGTTGGGCCCAATTGGTTGACTATTATTACATGAAAATTCATTTACAGTAAAAAAGAAATGATACCGTCCATAAATAACTCATGTCATCCTACATTTTGTATATGGAAAATGCATGTAATGAAAAATTACTGGTATGTCTTAAATTAGATTTTACTAAAATCCCCAAGGAAACTGTCCTCGGCAGGGCCATATAATATTGAGCAAAATGTGACGCACGAGTAGATTAGGGTAGGATATGTTGCAACCTACGTTGGAAAGTCTACTGATGAAGTGATCAAAAATCATATGTTTAAAGGACTGTAAACCTCCAACGTGCTTAATAAAAATAACTGACGTGCCATTCGTTTCTATTATTACAGGGAGGTGAGAACGCCTTTACTCAACTCCCTGTGAATAATAGGCGCCGCTAGGGGGACCAGGAAACTTACCTTACCCGCAGCTCCACTCGCAGCCGCATCAGTCTTGACAGCCGCTATGCCCGACCACGCGCCCTATCTTTGGCGTTCGATGCGCGCCAATTCAAAAAGATCTGGGCGCGGACGATCGGGACAGAAACAAGCTGTTCAGGAGACTGAGCGGCGATGCTGAGGGGAAGCGGGACGGGTAGAAGGTAAGTTCCAGTCCCCCCGAGCTCTATTATTCACAGGGAGTGAGGAAATAGCGTTCTCACCTCCCTGTGGATAAAGAAACGAATGGCACTTAGTCATTTATGGGTTTAGTGGTCCTTTAACATTGTATGGCTCTTTGCCACAAAGAAAGATGTAAATCGCTTTAGTAGCGATTCTGCATTTTGTTTTCAATACCATGGTGAGCGAAACAGGTGCCAACGATTGGCTAGGATACCAAAAACAAACCATGTCACATATCTTCGAGCCTATTGAGCAATAATGAAACACTTTTTTGGTGACATCCAAGCCCATGCATTTAAGATAAGGATAATCAAACATGTTTGTGGAGAGACCAAAGCCTCTCTGCACCAGAACCATGGGGTGAAAGGTGGCCCCATTGGAAGTGGAGTTGAAGAAGTGAAGGAATTTACAGAACGCTCTTTCAAAAAACTTTTGTAACACAAGGAAGAGTTACAAAAAATATAGAAAATCATCTTCATACTGCCATATCACCCACCTTCAATAGCTACCGAATTATAATTGCGTCAGAAATTGCCTTAACACTATAAAAATATTATTATTTATGATTAAAAAAAAAACAAAAACAGTTTGAGGGGCATTTGGGATTTGGCATACTGTTACCATCCAATGGGCCCCTTGCAATTAGGGGAATAGAGTGTGGGATTGGGGAATGACTCGAAAGCGGATCCGACACGGAACCCCTTGGTTCCAATTCTGGATTGTTGGATACGGATACGGAAGTCTGTATTTCAGGACTCGGGGAGGCCTATTTTCGATAATTATTCAAAACGTTTGAGATTATTGAATAGCCACAAATGTTCGATAATCCTCTAAAATACAAGCGGGGAAACTCGAAAGTAGCCTCCGATTCGTATTTTCAGAGGGTTATCAAAACATCAAGGTTATTTTCAAAATTATCAAAAATAGCTTCGAAATTCGATAATTAATCGAAAATTTCCTTCCCATTTCGGATCTTCGAAAGTTTAAAAACGGGGAAACTGTTTTGAACTTCTTTGCTACTTTTTTTGCAATCATATTGTGTTGTGCGGTTTGGATGACTAAAGGAATGCAGTACATTCCAAAGGGCCACACATTGATGTAGGAGGAATGGCTTTGCAAGAGACCTGCAACCCCCCAAAAAAAGCAAACTAACAGAATATTATTGTTTGTCAACAGAACCACATTGCCTAATAACCATAACAATAGTAATCATACCTTAATGTCACCAGCAATCTTTCAGCTGCAGTTGATATTACGTCTCATGTCAGTGCACTGACCTTGTCCAATGTGGAGACACCAATGAAGAAGTTGATCAAAAGAGTTGAACAACATTCTAGTTCTTTCATTCCCCCCTGTGCAAGGCGTTCCTTTATCTTTTGCAGTCAGTGGATTGATCAGTAACGGGCCAAAATGACACTCTCTGCCGCAGCGTCTGGTAAGAAGATTCGCAAAATGGAATACATCCAACTGCAAAGCTGTAAACTTTCTGTCCTTCCATTTGAGGTTAAAAAAAAAATTCTACCTGAAATGATGTCTCGTGAAGCAACAGGTTTATTACTTATAACATGGTATTGAAAAACATTTATAAAGCATTTTCTCATTCAGAAATGACTTGTGACAAGAAATCTGTGGCAATTACGTACCCTGGAAAATCCCATAGCATATCACAGCCAGTGTTAGGGACCTTCTGATACAAGGTGTGGATTCACCTGAGTCACAATGCTACCACACCTGCATTCATAAGGTCCCCCACCCTGTGTGATATGCAATTGTGACTTTCCAGGGTACTTATTGCCAAACAGATTCTTTTACAAGTCATTCTGAATGAGAAAGCCAGTCGGATGATAGGGAAAATCTTCCAAGGAACTAAACTTCAAGTCCAGTTGATCTAATGAATCCAAAACCAGATACCATGACCTGGATGAAGAGAACCTTACAAAAGCAACTGCTTCGTCTGCTCTACATGGAGTGTTACAACAAAGGCATTTGGACGGGTGAATCTATTGTACAACATAATATGGTGCAGGGGAGGTAATGAAGCTGGAACGGATCTAGCCCAGCTCTGTACAATGTATTCTCAATATCACAAACTTATTAGTACACTTATAGAGAAACTACATAAGTACATGTAGCTGCAGGGGGAGGATAATGAAGTGAAACATGATCTAGCAAAGCCATCTGTACAATGGTATTTCTCAATCTACACAATTTATTAGTTGACACTTATAGAAATAACATAGTGCAGGAGCTGCAGGGGGGATAATGAAGTGAACCTGATTTAGCACGCACTGTGGAATGTGATTTCTCATATACACAACTTTAATAGTTACACTTATAGAAATACATAGTACGGGCCGCAGGGGGAGGATAAGAAGTGACCCTGGATCTTAGGCACAGCATCTGGCAATGTATTACTGAATAGTGTCCCTATTTAAAGGGGAAGTGTGGTAGGGTAGGAAAAGTAGGAAGGATAATGTAGTGAACCCTGATCATTTGCACAGCCTCTGTGTAAGATTTTCTCAGTATCACAACTCTTAATGTACAACTTATAGAATATACATAGTAGCAGGGCTGCAGGGGGAGGTAAAAAATGAACCTGATCTTAGACAGATATGTGTAATGCATTTCTGAAAAAACAACTGGACAGTTAATGGGGAATGTTTGAGTCGACAGAGTTGCCAGATAGGGAAACATGTAAGGACGTCCTAATTAAACTACAGTAGAATGGCTAATTAGAATTATTGTTGGTTATTTTCAACCAGTGCAGCCCTTCAGTGTGTGTCCCTACTAGACCAAATGATTCTGGCTGTTTATTTATTTGGACGTTTTAATAAATTAAAACAAACAAAATGTTTATTACTGTTTCTATTAAATACAGAGCAATATTCAATCTGATTGTTGTGTGTGGAAGACAGCAATTATGTGGGTGTTGGTCTTGAAAGCAAGTAGGGCCAACATGTGAGTAGAAAGTTCCCTATAAAGTTGTTAACTATGTAGCAGATTCTTATTATAGCACAGATAGTACAGGATGGATTAACAAACAGGTCATTCAGAATCTCTAGGTGCTTTCCGGCCAGGTGGGGACAGGTCTGTATAAAGTCAGGGAGCAGCAGGGAGAAGAAAGTCCACAGTAGGAGTGGAGTGGACCAACAGAGGGAGGACAGCGCCTCCTGACATCGTCACAATGATTGAACCTGGGAACGTTCTCCTGTATCTCAGCCTCATCGCTGGAGCCAGATCAAAGCTGGAGTTGATCCAACACCAGGGAGGGTTGACAAAAGGGTGAAAAGAAGCTGCAACCTTCATCTCCGGTTGTTTATTCTCCTCTCTCTCTGTGCCTTTCATTACATTCTTACTGGAAACAGTGTTACAAGTGGAGGAATTTCGGAACGTTTTGGCTCTGGAATGTGGAGCAAGGAATTTACAGAGGCCCTATAGCCACTCTAAACATATTAGGGACAGCATTTCGTTTCATATTACTCTCCATCCTTACGCGGGGGGATAAAAGTAATTTCCAGCCAAAAACTCACAATGGATCCTCTGACTCATGCCAACGGGGTGCTCACTCACTCAAGGTAATCCAACCCTGAATGGATAGATGATACAAGACACAGCCAAAGGCGCGAGGGAGCAACAAATAAAACTATCTGATTGATTGTAGACACCCACACAAATATCCACAACGTTTCGGGGGGAAACGTGCCCCTTCCTCAACGTTTCGAGGGGATGGATTACAAATAGCTAATTGGACAAAGTCCTATCTCTCAACCTGGGCGTGAAGCATACTGGGCATGTCTGTACCAGGGCTTTCAGGAAGAGGAGGATTAGAAATGAAAGGGGTTGACCAGATAGGTGAATGGGCTGGTAGGAATTAATTAGGCAAGGCAAGTTGGTTGGGCCCAAACACCGAATATTCTTTGAATCTAATTATGTCAATTGCTTAATGTTGATGTTCTGATGAAGACTCGTCTTTAGGGCACCATTGTCCTGACCATTCCTGACAGTGCCCTGAAACAGTTGGAGAGACCCGAAGGCATTGTGTGACCCTCCAGGGTATGTAATAGCAAGAGCTGGTCTCAGTGTTAATTTGCTGCATGAGCAGTCGAAAAGGAACCCCAATTTCAAAAAAAAGTCATCCTCCTGAGTATTCATGTGCAAAGATTCCAGTAAGTTCTTCCCCCCCAACAGACCCGATCTCCGTACAGGTAGAGTGAACAGTGCCATTTGGAACAACTGGACAACCAATGGAATTTCTTTGGTCCTTCCCTCGTTCTTGAGAGTTGAGAAGGGTGTGATTGGCCCTCTAATGTTTTAAGATTTCATATTTAATTGAAAAACCCAGTGGCAAGTCATTTTTTAGGAGATGTCCTGAACTTCGCAAAAAAAAAATCCGGTCCGAACTAGGATACGCGAATTTTTGAAAAAAAATTCGAAAATTCGACAATCCGCAAGTCGGACCCATTAAAACCATTAAAATGAAAAAAAAATCCTCGAATACGTTTTAAAATCCGTAATTCGAAAATTTTCGAAAACAGCGGTTCGGGAAAAGTTCGGGAAGGTGGAAAACCAGAAAATCGCGCCATATCCCCGTCACGATCAACGTAAAATCCGCCGCGGATCGGGTTCGGATCCGCGAAGGGGGCCCATATTGTCATTGTTATAACATTGCTATGTATGTAAGAATTATTTAAGGCCTTGGTGGGCCAACTGGAGACAATGGAAATTGATTATTACAAAGTTACATTTCCTGTATTTACCGGATCACTATTACCAAAATCCTGGCCAATGTGACCCAAACTATCAGACTGGGGATCGCTTTTGGCCAAAATATTAGCCTGTGTGTCCCCAACCTAACGGAGGTAAAAGTAAAATAACTCTTAACTCCAGATATCCAGGGCATTTCAAATATTGTTTAAATCCCTTCAGGGACCTATCATTAATTTCCCTCAGTCACGTGGCCCCTCCTCCTTACTATGTTTTCAATCTTAAAGTAGCGTGAACTTAATGGGTCATACCAAACTGTACAGGCTTCTGAGCCCATATCAAGTGTGTTACACATGTAGGTAAAGTATTGGTACGTGCAGGGGGTGTTTGGATTGGCTGGGAGAGGACAGGCGGAGGAAACAAGAAGTGCACAGTGGTTAATGACGTTCAGGAGTATAGTTATGAGATGAGGAGTGAACATTGTTGAGGGGACGTTAAAACATGTTTATTGCAAAACATTATATACAACGTTATCACGTTAAATCTACAAATGTTGTGGTGAACCTCACGTGAACATCTACATGGAATTTGCCGTGGGAAAACATGTTGTTGGCGGCAAACTGAATATCTCAGCACTTGAGTGACACAGGCGTCAGGGGCGGGTTCTCTGATCATGTTGTGACGTGAGGTCTTTGTCTGGTTGTTTTAAAGCCGGCTTCAGCTTTTAGTTGTAAACTGCTGTGAAGGTGTGTGACATGTGGGAAGTGTGTGTCTGGTGGCTGAAGTCCAGGTACTGCAGGTAATCCTTGTCCATACCCCCCACCGTCCCAGTTTGAATAGGTGGATGGGGCATTTGTCAGCGAGTTGTTGCGGGGTTGGGTGGGGGTGGGAACGGGAGGGTTACTGGACGATATATTTGAGGGTTATCACCAATTCCAGGGTTACTGGATGATATATTTGAGGGTTATCACTAATTCCAGGGTTACTGGATGATATATTTGAGGGTTATCACCAATTCCAGGGTTACTGGACGATATATTTGAGGGTTATCACCAATTCCAGGGTTACTGGATGATATATTTGAGGGATATCACCAATTCCAGGGTTACTGGATGATATATTTGAGGGATATCACCAATTCCAGAGTTACTGGACGATATATTTGAGGGATATCACCAATTCCAGGGTTACTGGATGATATATTTGAGGGATATCACCAATTCCAGGGTTACTGGAGGATATATTTGAGGTTTATCCCCAATTCCAGGGTTACTGGAATTTGCGCTCCTATATTAAGGTTTAGCTGAAAGGTCTCTTGTTTTGAAGAGTTTTTCCTCTTCGCACCCAATTATCCCATTTAACATTCATATTATCCACAGTTTAGTAAAACAATGACATTTGTTTCATGGACAGAACTTGACTCCTTTTCCTGGGCCAATTACCTTTTGACTTTGTAAGTCTGCATAGAACTCTGGGAACAGGAATGGTACATCTCTACACATGCACATGGATGTTATTCTACTTAAATCAATTATTATGGTCAATATTATTTACATAGAGTTTACATTTTCCATCACCATGATCATAATTGCGTCTATCGTCTTTCCTTGATTTTGCCGTCTATGTAAAACTAGTTTATTTTTATACCTTTAGATGCAACATTGGTCAGTAGTTACCCAAGTTTTCCCCCTTTTTGAGGTTTTGTCTCGAACTCCTAATATTTGGTAATAAATTGTTTCAATAGACACCAGGATTCATTAATCCATTCTGTGCACCAATCATGTGAGACATTTCTACTTACTCTAGACTTTTCTCTGCTATTGTATCTTATAGGGTGAAACGAGTCCTTTTAAAACAGACTGGTGGACACACATCTAGTGTAGGTTCAGGACTAGTTATGGCCCAGTTCGCGGATCCGAACCGAATCTGCGGCGGATTTACCTCGTTCGCGAACAGTGGATATCGCGGATTTTCCGGTTTTCCACCTTCCGAATCGCGTTTTTGAAAATTTTCGAAGATTTCACGTAATTTCTAAAATGCAGGAAAATACGTATTTTCGAATTTTTTTTAAATTACGAGGATTTCTCGTATTTTCGAGGATTTTTTCATTTTTAATGGGTCCACTCGCGGATTTTCGAATTTTGAGAAAATTCTGGGATCCTCGAGCGGAGTGGATTTTGCGAAGTTCAGTATTCAGGACATACTGAAGAAAGATTGAGTTTAGACAAGTAATCCACAATGTACCCTAAATTTCTGATACCTTAATTCAATACATTTACTTAATATGCATTGCGTAACGAAAATGTTGACAACCTAAATTCTATTTTGTAGTTGTGTAGTAGTTTCTTTGGGGCCAATTAAATTGTAATAGGAAATAAACTGGGTCACTTCATAGAAATGAAAATGTTCCAGCCATTGTTTTATGGTTATTGCTGCTGTTAAAGGATTGAATTAGTTGTCTGGGGAAAAAAAGGAAAATCTGGAAGAACCGGTTTTCCTTGAAGAATTAGTAAAGTAGAAATGAATTAATCCAACTTGGAAAGAATAACCTGACACCTTCCTAATTATCGGATTGGTTTGGTTTTGGCTGTAAAACTGTTTCACTTTTCCATTAATCATCCACACTTCAGGAACAATGGGTTCCAGGAAATTTACTTTATTAACATGGGGCTTTATTTCCAATCGTTATTATATATACGCAGCTCCAGCCTTCCCTGTGATCTCTTACTGGGTGGTCAAGTAATCACAGAGAACTTGTCTCCAATAATGATTACTCCCAGTTTTGATTCATCACTTTGAAAATTCCATTCGAAAATATCTTTCAAGAAATCGGAAATTTCAATCTGGAAAATCAAAAATGTCTATCAAGAAATCAAAAATATTAAGCAAAAATCTCAAATACTATTGAAAATGAAAGAAATTCTCATTCAGTCTGATTTTCAGAATTTTAAACGCTTCTGCGGAATCACAATCGGACTGAAACAAAGATCTGTAGTCTGCAATAAAGTAATTCAAGGATTCTTACTCCTCGCATCGCTTGTTTGATCCTATAGAAAAACTGCAGCCACTAAACTATGCAGAGCTTTGGAAATTCCAATGATGTGCAAGTGCTGCAAGCAGACCTAGATAGATTATCAGAATGGGCAGTAGAATGGCAGATGAGATTCAATGTTGATAAATGTAAGCTGATGCATTTGGGATTTAATAATCCCTCTGCCACCTACACCATAAATAACTCTGTGTTAAGCGATTCTGTAATGGAAAAAGATTTGGGGGTTCTGGTAGATAACAGACCTATAGCAAACAATGCCAGGTAGCAACGGCTAGAGCTAGCAAGATATTGTCTTGTATAAAGAGGGGAATAGATTCAAGAGAGAAAAATATTATTCTCCCTCTTAACAAGGCACTGGTAAGGCCTCATTTGGAATATGCGGTGCAGTTTTGGAATCCTATATACAAAAGGGACATCTTGGAAATGGAAGCAGTTCAGAGAAGGGCAACTAAATTAATAAGGGGAATGGAGGGGCTTGAATATGCAGGCAGATTAGACAAGTTAGGGCTGTTTACATTGGAGAAGCGACGTTTGTGTGGGGATATGATAACCTTATACAAATATATTAATGGGCCATAGAATAAACTCTCTGGTGCATTGTTTACAAATCAGTTAAATCAGAGGACTCGTGGACATTTTTTAAGATTGGAAGAAAATAAGTTTCATCTTTAGGTTAGGAAAGGTTTCTTTACAGTGAGAACAGTGAAACTATGTAACTGTTAGACAGACATTATGGGTAGATTATAAAGGTTGGACTAGATGGACGTATGTCTTTATACAACCTTCAATACTATGTTACTAAGTAACTGTTAGACAGACATTATGGGTAGGGTATAAAGGTTGGACTAGATGGATGTATCTCTTTATACAACCTCCAATACTATGCTACTATGTAACTGTTATACAGACATTATGGGTAGGGTATAAAGGTTGTTTTTTGGACTCGCGGCTGTATTTTCGATAGTTATGGAAAATACGGTAATTATCGAATTTATGAGCCGTTTGCTAACCCTAGAATGTATCGTTTGATAAACCTCGATAATATCGCTCGTTTTCGGTAACCCTTGAATGTACGGATCATTTTGGCTAACCCTAGAATGTAGCCTTCAATTTTTGGTAACCCTCGAATGTATGGATCTTTTTCACTAACCCTCAAATGTATCGTTCGCTAACCCTCGAAAGTAACATTCATTTTTGGTAATCCTCGAAATTATCATTCGTTTTCAGTAACCCTCGATTTTATGGTTCTATTTTTGGTAACCCTCGAAAGTATCGCTCAGTAACCCTCGAATTGGCCATTGAATGTAGCTTGCGCAAAACCCGACAATTGCCCGCTCGTGTTTAAGAAGTGTTTTAATAATGACATGTTCCATAGACCATTTCCCAGGTGCCACAGCCATTTACAGTAAGTTACCATTGTTAGTTTAGTTTTAAATCATCACAACTTTTTGAACTATCATTCTCCCGTAGACTTTAATGGGTCCAAATTCGAACTTTCGAACTCTAGAAATAGATTACCTGTCAATAAAATAACTTCATGTCATCATACATTTTATATGGAAATAATGCATGTAATGAAAAATACTTTATGTCTTAAATTTAGATTTTACTAAATCCCCAAGGAACTTGTCCTTCGGCAGGCATATAATATTGAGCAAAATGTTGACGCACCGAGTTAGCTTATGTTAGGATATGTTGCACCTACTTTGGGAAAGTCTAATGATGAAAGTGATTCAAAAATCATATGTTCAACATTGTATGGCTCTCTTTGCCACAAGAAAGTATGTAAAATCGCTTTAGTAGCGATTTCTGCATTTTGTGTTTTCAATACCATGGTTGAGCGTAACAGGTGCCAACGATTGGCTAGGATACCAAAAACACAACATGTCACATATCTTCGAGCTCTAGTGAGCCAATAATTGAACACCTTTTTTGGTGACATCCAAGCCCCATTTAAGATAAGGATTCATAACATGTTTGTGGAGACCAAAAGCCTCATCTGCAACAAGAACATGGGGTAAAGGTGGCCCCCATTGAAGTGGAGTTGAAGAAGGAATTTACAGACGCTCTTTCAAAAAACTTTTTTACCCAAGGAAGAGTTACAAAAAATATAGAAATCATCACTACTGCCATATGCACCCACTTCAATAGCTACCGAATTATAATTGCCGTCAGAAATTGCCTTTAACACTATAGAAAATATTTATTATTTATGATTAAAAAAACAAAACCAGTTTGAGGGGGCATTTGGATTTGCATATGTTTACCATCCAATGGCCCCTTGCAATTAGGGAATAGAGATGGGATCTGGGACTGACTCGAAAGCGGATCCGACACGGAACCCCTTGGTTCCAAAATCTGGATTGTCTGGATACGGATACGGATCGTCTGTATTTCAGGACTTCGGAGCCTATTTTCTATAATTATCGAACGTTTGAGGATTATTGAAATAGCCACAAATGTTCGATAATCCTCTAAAATACAAGCGGAAACTCGAAAGTAGCCTCCGATCGTATTTTCGAGGGTTATCAAACATTCAAGGTTATTTTCAAAAATTATCAAAAATAGCTTCGAACATTCGATAATAATCGAAAATTCCTTCCATTTTCGGATCTTCGAAAGTTTAAAAACGGGAACTGTTTTTGAACTTCTTTGCTACTTTTTTGCATCCATATTTGTGTTGTGGGTTTTGGCATGACTAAAGGATGCAGTACATTCCAAAGGGCCACACATGTATGTAGGAGAATGCTTTGCAAGAGACCTGCAACCCCCCCAAAAAAGCAAACTAACAGAATATTATTGTTTGTCACTAACATGAACCACATTGCCTAATACCCATAAACAAATAGTAATCATACCTTAATGTCACCAGCAATCTTTCAGCTGCAGTGATATTACGTCTCATGTCAGTGCACTGACCTGTCACATGTGGAGACACCAATGAAGAAGTTGATCAAAAGATGAAACACACATTCTTAGGTTCCTTTATCCATTCTTGGTGCAGTCAGTGGATGTATCCAGTAACGGCAAAATGACACTCTCTGCCGCATGCGTCTGGTAAGAAGAATTCGCAAAATGAATACATCCAACTGCAAGCTTAACACTTTTCTGTCCTCCATCTTTGGTAAAAAAAAAATTCTACCCTGAAATTGATGTCTCCGGAGCAAATGTTTATATACTTATATACATGGCATATGAAAAACATTTATAAAGCATTTCTCAATTCAGAATGACTTGTACAAGAATCTGTGGCAATTACGTACCCTGGAAAATCCCAATTAGCATATCACAGCCAGGTGTTAGGGACCTTCTGATACAAGGTGTGGATTCACCCCTGAGTCACAATGCATCCACACCTTGCATTCATAAGGTCCCTAACACCTGTCTGTGATATGCTAATTGTGACTTTCCAGGGTACTTATTGCCAACAGATTCTTGTACAAGTCATTCTGAATTGAGAAAGCCAGTCGGATGACTAGGGAAACATCTTCAAGAACTAAACTTCAAGTCCAGTTGATCTAATTGAATACAACAGATATACCATGACCTGGATGAATGAGAACCTTCACAAGCAAATGCTTACGTGCTTACATGATGTTTACAACAAAGGCATTTGACTGTGTGAATCTATTGTACAACATAATACTGGGCTGCAGGGGGAGGATAATGAAGTGAACCTGATCTTAGCACAGCTCTGTACAATGTATTTCTCAATATCACAACTTTATTAGTTACACTTATAGAAATAACATAGTACAGAGCTGCAGGGGGAGGATAATGAAGTGAACCTGATCTTAGCACAGCTCTGTACAATGTATTTCTCAATATCACAACTTTATTAGTTACACTTATAGAAATAACATAGTGCAGAGCTGCAGGGGGAGGATAATGAAGTGAACCTGATCTTAGCACAGCCCTGTGGAATGTATTTCTCAATATCACAACTTTAATAGTTACACTTATAGAAATAACATAGTACAGGGCTGCAGGGGGAGGATAATGAAGTGACCCTGATCTTAGCACAGCTCTGTGCAATGTATTACTAAATAGTGTCCCTATTTAAAGGGGAAGGTTGGAGGGTAGGAAGTGGAGGATAATGTAGTGAACCTGATCTTAGCACAGCCCTGTGTAATGTATTTCTCAGTATCACAACTTTAATAGTTACACTTATAGAAATAACATAGTACAGGGCTGCAGGGGGAGGATAATAAAATGAACCTGATCTTAGCACAGATCTGTGTAATGCATTTCTAAAAAACTGTACCTGTATAATGGGGAATGTTTGAGTCGCAGAGTTGCCAGATCAGTGAAACATGTAAGGACTCCTATTAAAACACATGTAGAATGGCTAAGTTAGAATTAATGTTGTTTATTTTCCATCAGTGCAGCCCTTCAGTGTGTCCCTACTAGACCAAATGATATGGCTGTTTATTTATTTGGGACGTTTTTATAAAATAAAAACAAACAAAATGTTTATACTGTTTCTATTAAATACAGAGCCATATATACAATCTGAATTTGTGTGTGGAATACAGCCAATTTATGTGGGTTTGGTCTTGGAAAGCAAGTAGGGCCAACATTTGATAGAAAGTTCCCCTAATAAAATGTTGCTAACTATGTAGCAGATCTTCTTATTCTAGCACAGAATAAGTACAGGGATTGATTAACAAACAGGTCATTCCAGAATCTAGGTGCTTTCCGGCCAGGTGGGACAGGTGTATAAAGTCAGGGAGCAGCAGGAGAAGAAAGTCACAGTAGGAGTTGGACCACAGAGGGACCAGCTGCCTCCTGACATCGTCACAATGATGAACCTGGGAACGTTTCTCCTGTATCTCAGCCTCATCGCTGGAGCCAGATCAAAGCTGTGAGTGATCCAACACCAGGGAGGGTTACATAAGGTGGAAATAAGCTGCACCTTTCATTCTCCGGTTGTTTACTCTCCTCTCTCTCTGTCGTCCTTTCATTACATTCCTTACCTGGAACAGGTGTTACAGGGAGAATTAGGAAACGTTTGGCTCTGGAATGTGGAGCAAGGAATTTACAGATGCCCTATAGCCACTAAACATCATTAGGGGACAGCATTTCTTTCACTATTACTCTCCATCCCTTTAGCGGAGGGGGATACAAAGTAATCAGCAAAACTCACAATAGGATCCTCTGCACTCATCCAAACGTGGGTGCTCACTCCTCAAGGTAATCCAACCCTTGAATGGATATATGATACAAGAAACAGCAAAAGGCGAGGGTAGCACTCCAAATAAAACTTTGATTTATTGTAGACCACACAACATATCACAACGTTTCGGGGGGAAACTTGCCCCCTTCCTCAACGTTTCGGGGGGATACAAAGTAGCTAATTGGACAAGTCCTATCTCTCCACCTGGGTGAAGCATACTGAGCATGTCTGTACCAGTGGCTTTCAGAAGAGGAGGAGTTAGAAATGGCAAGGGGGCTTGACCAGATAGGTGAATGTCTGGTTAGGAATTAATTAGGAAGGCAAGTCTGGTTGGCGCCCAACACAGAATATTCTTTGAATTAATTGTCAATTGCTTTAATGTTGATGTTCTGATGAAGACCTCTGTCTTTCTAGGCACCATGTCCTGACCATTCCTGCACAGCTGAACAGTGGAGAGACACAGAAGGCATGTGTGACCCTCCAGGGTTATAATAGCAGAGCTGATCTCAGTGTTAATTTGCTGCATGAAGCAGTCGAAACCCCAATCTTCAAAGAAAAAGTCAATCCTCCTGCTTACTTCATGTGCAAAGATTTCCCAGTAAGTTCCTCCCCCCCAACAGACCCGATCTCAGTACAGGTCAGAGTGACAGTTCATTTGGAACACACGGGACAACCAATGGAATTTCTTTGTTCCTTTCCCTCTGTTTTGAGAGTTGAGAAGGTGTTTGATTGGGGCCCTAAATGTTTGTTAGATTTCATATTTATATTTGAAACCCAAGGCAAGTCATTTTTAGAGATGTCCGAACTTCGCAAAATCCGGTCCGCTCTAGGATCCGCGAATTTTTGAAAAAATTCGAAAATTCGAAAATCCGCAAGCGGACCCATTAAAACCCATTAAAATGAAAAAATCCTCGAAAATACGTAAAATCCTCGTAATTTCGAAAATTTTCGAAAACGCGGTTCGGAAAAGTTCGGAAGGTGGAAAACCAGAAAATCTGCGATATCCCCCGTTCACGATCAACGTAAATCCGCCGCGGATTCGGGTTCGGATCCGCGAACTGGGCCATCACTAGACATTTTATAACGTTGATCTGTTATTGGTAATAATTATTTAAGGCCTGTGTGGGCCACATGGAGACAATGGAACTGATTATACAAAGTTACATTTCCTGTATTACAGGACATTATTACCAATCCCTGGCCAATGTGACCAAAATATCAGGCTGGGGATCGATTGAGGCCAAAATATTAGCCTGTGTGTCCCCAACCCTAACTGGAGGTAAACGTAATAACTCTTAACTCCAGATATTCCAGGGCATTTCATAATATTTGTTTTAAATCCCTTCATGACATTTCATAATTTCCTAGTCAAGGGCCCTTACTATTGTTTTCAATCTAAAGTAGCCGTGACTTAATGGGTCATACCAACTGTACAGGCTTCTGATCCATATCACGTGTGTACACATGTGGGTAAAGTATTTGTTACGTGCAGGTGGGTGTTTGGCTTGGATGGGAGACACAGGTGGAAACAGAAGTGCACAGTGGGTAATGTACGTCATGTATGTAATAGTTATGAGATGAGGAGTGAACATTGTTGAGGGACGTATAACAAATGTTTATTGCAAAACCTTATATACAACGTTATCAGTTAAATATACAAATGTTGTGGTGAACCTACACGTGAACATGCTACATGGAATTTGCCGTTGGGAAAACATGTTGATTGCAACTGAATATCTCAGCACTTGAGTGACTGACAGGCGTCAGGGTCTCTGATCATGTGACGTGCGGCTCTTTGTCTGTGTTGTTAAAGCCGGCTTCAGCTTTTAGTTGTAACTGTCTGTGAAGTGTGTGACATGTGGGCAGTGTGTGTCTGGTGCTTAAGTCCAGGTAATGCAGGTAATTCCTGTCCATACCCCCCAACCGTCCCAGTTTGAATAGGTGGATGGGGCATGTCAGCGATGTTGCGGTGGGTGGGGGAACGGCATTCTAGGGTGTGGACAGTCTGGGGGCGTGTCTGTAACATAGTAATTGAGGTTGAATAAACGTCCATCAAGTCCAACCGATTCACCCTCCTTTAGCTATTCAGTGGACTTGCCATTACCACATCACTGTAAAGAAACCTTTCCTAACCTGAAGATGAAACTTCTTTTCTTCCAACCTTAAAGGATGTCCACGTGTCCTTTGATATGACCTATTAGTAAACAATTCACCAGAGAGTTTATTGTATTGATCATTAATATATATGTATAAGGTTATCATGTCCCCACGCAAACGTTGTTACTCCAATGTAAACAGCCCTAACTTGTCTAATCTGCCTGCATATTCAAGCCAGTCCATTCCCCTTATTAATTTAGTTGCTCTTCTCTGAACTGCTTCAATTTCCAAGATATCCCTTTTGTATATGGGATTCCAAAACTGCACCACATATTCCAAATGAGGTCTTACCAGTGCCTTGTAAAGCGGGAGAATAATATTTTCTCTCTTGAATCTATTCCCCTTTTTAGCCCACATAGATGTAGCTCCATTTACCACCACTCCTCAGTTTATAAATTAGTCGCCCATGTGGCACAGTATCAAAAATCCAAGTATACCCCATCCACTGCTGTGCCTGAATCTAAATTCTTACTCGCTTCTTCATAAAAACCAAT
Source organism: Hymenochirus boettgeri (assembly GCA_019447015.1). Taxonomy (NCBI): domain Eukaryota; kingdom Metazoa; phylum Chordata; class Amphibia; order Anura; family Pipidae; genus Hymenochirus; species Hymenochirus boettgeri. Next base: position 42,891 of record JAACNH010002194.1, read on the forward strand.
TAAATTTGTCTGGCATGATCTATTTCTCATAAGTCCATGCTGCCTACTACTAATAAGATGATCTCTGGAGACAAAGTCAAGGATATGATCCCGTAACAAAGTTTCCATCACCTTCCCTACCACTGATGTTAGGCTTACAGGTCTATAGTTACCAGGCTGTGAACGACTACCTTTTTTTAACATTGGTATTACAATCCCTGCTGTAAGGACAAGGATTCTCAACAGTGAAAACCGATGTAAAAAATGGTTTAGCAGATTAGCCTTTTTGGCATCCTCTACAACCACCTCAGCCCCACTGTTTAATGGTCCCACATTCTCAGTCCTTTTACCATTTATATAGTTAAAAAACATTTTGGGGTTCGACTTTGTTCAGCAATCTGAATTTCGTTTTCTATTTTAGCTAGTTTAATTGCTTTCTTGCACTCTTTATTACAGATTTTATACTCCCTGTAAGACTGTTCTGTTCCCTCTGATTTCAAAATTTTAAAAGCCTTTTTGTTTTTTTCCATTTCACTTTTTACCTGAGAATTAAAGGGACAGTTCAGTGGAAATTATCAATATTTGGTAAATTTAGTTAGTGTGTAATGCCTTCTTAGTTATTCTACATATTCTCTTCATTTCCAAAATCAGTTGATTTCATACCCTTTGCTGTTCCCTGTTGTTGACATTAGGGAACTGATATTTCAGGTTCTAACGGTCCTTCTTCTTCCCAGGATGCACCACATCCTTGGAATGTTCCTAACAGTAATTTCTACTGATTGGCTGTTGGATGGGTCAAACATGCTCAGATCTCTACTGAGCAACTGAATCCACCCTGGCGCTGGGTCAAGGGCAAAACAATAACAGTCTCTACTAGGGGTCCAGCAAACAGGAAGTCAGTATTTCATAATCATTTATTTATATAATAACAAAATGCTGAATTGGCAGATTAAGGTCATTGGGATGGAAACTGCTCTTTTTTCTGAAAAGTATATGTATTTTCACTGAACTTCCACTTTAAGCCATGGAGTTGACCTAATTGTTTTACACTTGCTCCCTAAAGGTATAAATTTAGAAATGTAATAGTTAAATATCCCTTTAAAAGTGGTCCACAACTGCTTAGTATCTTCACCTAGAAACAGTTCCCCCCAGTCTATGAGCAGGAGTGATTCCTTTAACAGCATAAAATTAGCTTTCCTAAAGTTAAAAGTTTTTGTTAACCCAGTGCAATTAAATGACACTATATCATGGTCATTATTCCCTATATTAAATGACACTATATCATGGTCACTGTTCCCTATATTAAATGACACTATATCATGGTCACTATTCCCTATATTAAATGACTCTATATCACGGTCACTATTCCCTATATTGAATGACACTATATCATGGTCACTATTCCCTATATTAAATGACACTATATCATGGTCACTATTCCCTATATTAAATGACACTATATCATGGTCACTGTTCCCTATATTAAATTACACTATATCATGGTCACTATTCCCTATATTAAATGACACTATATCATGGTCACTATTCCCTATATTAAATTACACTATATATCATGATCACTATTCCCTATATTATGGTCACTGTTCCCTATATTAAATCACACTATATCATGGTCACTGTTTCCTATATTAAATGACACTATATCATGGTCACTATTCCTTATATTAAATGACACTTTATCATGATCACTATTCCCAATATTAAATGACACTATATCATGATCACTATTCCCTATATTAAATGATGCTATATCATGATCACTATTCCCTATATTAAATGACACTATATCATGGTCACTATTCCCTAAATTAAATGACACTATATCATGATCACTATTCCCTATATTAAATGACA
>JAACNH010002195.1:0-44690 GCA_019447015.1 Hymenochirus boettgeri
GTTTCTTCTTTTAAAGAGCCTCTCCTTGATTTCATACAAGAGATCTAATATTTTGAGGGATCAATTAACGAAAGTGGATCTGGGCCCTTTAAAGGGCATAAAGATGAAGGAACCTTTCCATGTTTGTCATGCTCCCACTTTAAAAATTGCTTTAAAGGTGATGTAGGCACTTAGTACAAAATAAAATGATACCATACGTGCATTACACCATATGTGGTATATGCAACTAAATGCCCATGTAGAAAACTTTATATTGAACAAACATCTAGACAATTAAAAGTACGGTTGGGTGAAGTAGATATAAGGAACAGAGATAAAGATAACCCTGTTGCTGAAGAATTTATCAAGGAAGGGCATTCACTATCCCAATTAAAATTTTAAATCCTGCAACATATATGCAAAAGCATAGAGGTGGTGATAGGAAAGAAGATCTACTTACCTGTTAGGCAAGATGAATTCAGAGACTGGATAGTCTCCAGAAAAACGGTATGAACAAGGAATACAAGATCTCTGGTTTAAATTTTTTTTTTTAATTTTGCATTGATATGCCTATTTTAAAAGCAAGAAGCAGTTATTTTGAAATATATTACAATGTTACACTCATGGCCTCTAGAGGGATTAAAGGAACTGAAAGTGGCAGCTCTCGTTGGCTTGACAAAGGATTGTGAGATCCAAACCCTTGCACATTGTCTCGGTAATGTCTGAAAAATGAGCCATGTGTTGTGGAATGATACTTTTAAAGAATTTAAATAACGACAAAGGATCCTCTCTGTCAGTCCCTCCACTGGTTGCCCATCATGCAAAGGATCCAGTTCAAGCTGCTTACCCTGCCCTATAAAGCACTATCCAATATAGCCCCTTCATATATCTCAGAGCTGACCCACCGTCATCCTTCCCAGATGTAACCTCCGCAAATGATCTCCTCCTCTTATCCACCCTTGTGACCTCTTCCCATGCTCATATTCAGGACTTTGTTCGTGCTGCCCCTCTGCTCTGGAACTAACCTTTCTCCGTCTGTCCATCACTCACCATCCCTTAATATCTTCAAACGTAACCTTAAAACCCACCTCTTCAGGTAAGCATATAACCTGGTCTAGATATTACCCCTCTGACTACCCAATATGATCCAACCTGCCTTTCACACTCCGCTGCCAATCTATTTACAGCCTACCGATTCCCGCAACCTTATGTCTCACCCCCATATCCTCTAGACTGTAAGCCTCTAGACTCCTATTGTATCACGGTATTGCTGTAAGAAACTCATCACTCTGTTTACTTATATTATGTATTACCTGCATATGTAATATGTATGAATTTCTATAAACTGTATTACCCTGTATGTAATGTATGACTATGTAATTGTAAAGTGCCACGGAAGATGTTGGCACTATATAAATCAATAATAATAATAATAATAAGAGTGCTGGATTGAACTAAAACCTAATTTCAAAGCTTGCAGTAGGGTTGCATACATGTCAGTACAATGCTTTTGACTTAATTTAACAATTATCTAGGTACAGAGCTGGGTTTCCCACTAGGCCACCAAGTCATGGCCTAGGGCGGCACAGCCACCAGAGACAGGGGAAAAAAAAGGTTAAGTTAGGCATCATTGCATCTCCATATTAATTTTACCCAATGCGCATTACTTGGTACACAGCAGAGCCTTACCAGTTTCTGTTAAATGTGAAATGGGCAGCAATTGCAAATTTGCTAGGGGCAGCAGGTCCCTCTCCCACTTACAAAGCTCTCGCATGTCACAACCTTCTCTGCATGCGAGTCTTTTTGGAGAAAGAAACGTGCCCATGCCCAATTTTAAAAAGCAAAATTAAGCAAACTGCAAGCAAGGAAATCTGCAAGTGGTGTCTGTGTCGATCTTCTGTTCCAGCCTTTGCTCTGATCGACCTCTCAAGTAGTTAAAGGAAAAGGTACACATTCTAGGCTGGTTTAATATTTGCAATATAAGCTTGCTAGTGCAGTTAATTTTAATGTGCTCCCTTCCTCAAAGCACATAAATCATGTACTAAATGACAAAAAGCTTAAAGGGCAACTTTTTTCTTGATGATATTAGGGGTGGGGGCAGCACAGGCATTACATGTTAGCTGGCCTAGGGGAGAAAAAAAGTATAAATCGGGCCCTGTTAAGGTAGATAACATATTTTCTCCACATTTTGTCTACTATTTTACAAATAATCCAAACTGGCACAGCTTGGTGATATCTGAGGAGATCCTGCACCAGGGGAGTATTGCCCTTGGTAGATTTCATTACAATCTGGAACATTTTCAATGCATGCATGCTAATGCGCACCATAGTTAAAGTGAAATCGGGCGGGACCATCAGTGTAGCCAGCGGTGGATTGTGCGCAAGGTAAGTTTCTTCACCTTCATTCCTGGCTTCTTCTAAATTAATTGGAGAACAGAAAGTATGGTACCTTTACCTCCCATTCTTCAATTAATGCAGTGAAGGAATAGATCACTTTCTGAGTGAAGTATTTCTTTAAGATCATTATTATTTTTTTAAATGATCAAAAAATAGCATGCTGCTGTAGGCTTGGAATATAGCAATGGTTGACATTTATTCTTTATATGTCTTAATCCACCCTAAACCATCTCGTACTCTACATTTGTTTAACAGTAAAAACACAGTACTGCTTTGAATGAAATCCATTAATTTTATAGGTAACATTTTTAGTCATTAGCCTTTGAAGGCGATTCCAGCATTAATTATAATGTTTCTGTGTCTGGATAACATTTTGTTAACAGGTTTTTTTTGTATGTGCTAATGGCAACATGGATGAATTCCAATAGTTTTATTGAGGAAACTGCAATTAAAACTGCAATTAAAACATACAATGTTCCATAAAGATACATTTAACTAATTAACTGCACCTCAAATGAATATGTTAATAATATTAATATGTATACAAATGTTAATATTGTTTATATGTATACTAATGTTAATAATGTTCATTTGTATACCAATGTTATTCATTTTAATATGTTTACCAATGTTATTTATGTTGATATTTATATCAATGTTATTAATGTTAATATGTATACGAATGTTATTAATGTTAGGATGTATGCCAGTGTTATTAATGTTAATATGTATACCAATGTTATTAATGTTAATATGTATACCAATATTATTAATGTTAATATGTATACCAATGTTATTAATGTTAGGATGTATGCCAGTGTTATTAATGTTAATATGTATACCAATGTTATTCATGATGTAAGATGTATAAACCATGTTTTCTGTACTTGTTTACCAATGTTATTATTGTTAGGATGTATGCCAGTGTTATTAATGTTAATATGTATACCAATGTTATTAATGTTAATATGTAAACCAATGTTATTGATGTTAATAGGTATACCAATGTTATCAATGTTAGGATGTATGCCTGTGTTATTAATGTTAATATGTATACCAATGTTAATAATGTTAATATGTATACCAATGTTATTAATCTTAGGATGTATGCCAGTGTTAATAATGTTAATATTTATATCAATGTTATTAATGTTAATATGTATACCAATGTTATTAATGTTAGGATGTATGCCAGTATTATTAATGTTAATATGTATACCAATGTTATTAATGTTAGAAAAAAGAAGAAAAGAGATGATCAATGCACATTCCAGGGCCCCATATATCATAATATCTATGTTAGTGCAAACAGTAAAAACATGGGGGTTTTTAGTTACAATTTTATGCATAAAAGTGAAAAGCCTTCCAACCAGGTCAAGGTAACCCCAGTATGGAAGGTCCTAACAGTTTACCTTGGGTCATTTATCTGGGCTGACACTCCCTGCTTGGTTGCATTACTACCACATGTCCCCAACAATCCCCTTTAATTGGAGGTCTTATGCCTTGAATACTAAGCACTTCCACTATTTGTTATAAAGTAATTTTGCCACAGGAGTGCTCCCACAGCCCCCCTTTTGTGTATATATTGTAGCAGAGTTTCTCTGCGGGAAGATTGACCAAGCTTCCATGTGGTAGTAGCACCCCCAACACGTCCCTTTAATTGGAGGTCTTATGCCTTGAATACTAAGCATTGGATGAAAGGCCTCTTCCTTCCTTGTTAAAAGCCAGTAGGCAGGGGGAAGTGATAGCCTGTAATACTAATCCAATGCAAGGTCAGGGAGACAACCTTCCCAAGAAAATGCAACCAAGCAGGGAGTGTCAGCCCAGATAAATGGCCCAAGGTAAACTGTTAGGACCTTCCATACTGGTATTACCTTGACGTGGTTGGAAGGCTTTTCACTTTTATGCATAAAATTGTAACTAAACCCCCCTATGTTTTTACTGTTTGCACTAGCATAGATATTATGATATATGGGGCCCAGGAATGTGCATTGATCATCTCTTTTCTTGTTTGTTCTAATGTTTTGGTCAGATCAGTAGCACTTCCACTATTTGTTATAAAGCAATTTTGCCACAGGAGTGCTCCCACAGCCCCCCTTTAATGTTATTAATGTTAATATGTATACCAATGTTATTAATCTTAGGATGTATGCCAGTGATAATAATGTTAATATGTATATCAATGTTATTAAGGTTAATATGTATACTTATGTTAACAATGTTAATATTTATACCAATGTTATTAATGTTAACATGCATACTAATGTTAATATGTATACCAATGTTATTAATGTTAATATGTATATCAGTGTTATTAATGTTAATATGTATATCAGTGTTATTAATGTTAATATGTATACTAATATTTTTAATGCTAATATGTATACTAATGTTAATAATGTTAATATGTATACCAATGTTAATATGTATACCAATGTTATCAATGTTAATGTGTATACTAATGTTATAAATGTTAATATGTATACCAATATTAAGGGAAAGTTTAAGTATAAACTTTGAATTTGGCTTGAAAGACTGCATTTTGGAAGGGAATTTGTGTGTTTGTGCTGCAGAATTTAAAACTCAATAATGTCAATGAAGAGGACATTGTTGTTTTTTACTTACCCTTTAAATATGTCACATGCATTAAAGGTAGGTCAGTTGTTGTGTGTGTATTCATATCAGGTTGGGGGATAAAATACTAGCAGGGAGATTCAATAAAAGTTCTTATCGTTTAAAATAGTGCTAATTTTACCCCAACCAATCAGATCTTATTTAACATTTGTAAGCTTATATCTGATTGGTCGGGGCAAAATTAGCACTAATTTAAACGATAAGAACTTTTATTGAATAACCCTGTAACTTTTTTGATGATTGGTCAAAATGAATTTTTTTTACTTAGTTACCCTTTACGTATGGCTGCCATAGTAATGGATAAGTAGATCAATAGGTGTGTGTACCCGTGTCGGGTTGAGAGTTAAAAACAAAAACTTTTTTGATGATTGGTCAAAATTAGTTTTTTTGACTTTAGTTACCCTTTAAGTATGGCTGCAACAGTAATGGAGGGGTAGGTCAGTAGCTGTGTATACCTGTATCACGCTGGGGGTTAAAAAAACAAAGTTTTTTGATTATTGATCAAAATTTGCTTTTTTGACTTTAGTTACCCTCTAAGTATGGCTGTCACCGTAATGGATAAGTAGATCAGTAGGTGTGTGTACCTGGGTCTGGTTGAGGGGGTATGTCTTTTTTGTGTTTACAACCATAAAACTATCTTTTATTGAAAATAAATCTAAATTAGTTTTTTTTTTTTACTTTAGTTACCCTTTAAGTATGGCTGCCACAGTAATGGATAAGTAGATTAGTAGGTGTGTGAACCTGGGTCTGGTTGAGGGGGTATGTCTTTTTTGTGTTTACAACCATAAAACTATCTTTTATTGAGGAAAAATCTAAATTATTTTTTTTGACCTTATTTACCCTTTAAGTATGGCTGCCAAAGGAATAAAGGGTAGGTCAGTAGGTTGGTGTACCTGGGTCTGTGTGGGGGGTTGGCGGTATCACCAGTTGTATTTATGACCATGAAAAAAACTGTTTTAAAATATCCACATTTGATGATTGTTACCATTATAGTCTATGGGGAAAAAATGTCCGGAAATTCGCCGATAACGCCGTAACGCTTCCGCGGATTCCTTAGCTAGAAGACAGCACACTTTTCCTATATGCCCCACACGTCTGTACCGAATTCCATGTCTCTAGCTCAAAAACTGTGGGAGGAGATACGGTCCAAAAAAGCGGAAGAATAAAACGGAAGAAGAAAAAGAAGAAGAAATAGAAAGAACAGTAATTTGGCTTTTTCAAGCCAAATTAATAATGTTAATGTATATACTAATGTTATTAATGTTAATATGTATACCAATATTAATAATGTTAATATATTTACCAATGTTAATGTTAATATATATACCAATGTTAATATGTATAGCAATGTTATTAATGTTAATGTGTATACTAAGGTTAATAATGTTAATATGTATACTACTGGTGATATTGTAAATATGTATACCAATGTTAATAATGTTACTATGTTTACCAATGTTATTAAAGTTAATATGTATGACAATGTTAATAATGTTAATATGTATACCAATGTTAATATGTATACTAATGTTATTAATGTTAATGTTAATTAGAGATGGCCAAAACTGGCAGGTTTTGTTCCGTTTTCGGAACTCTGAAAAATCCTGAAAATCCGAAAACGGAACTTAAATTCGGGACTTCAGATCGCGGTTTTGATTTTTATTGAACGTTTAAAGGGTATCTCCACTCGTATTTTGAAGATTTGGTAATCCAGTTCTATTAAAGAACGGGAGGTAAAGCTGTGCCTTACCTTCCGTTCTTCAATAGAACAAACAGGAGCCAGGAGAGAAGGTAAGAAACTTACCTGCTCGCTCTATGCTCATATAAACCAGTGTCCGGTCGGGACCTTCAATACTAAGCACCGGAGGAGCGAGCGAGCGGGTAAGTTTCTTACCTTCTCTCCTGGCTCCTGTTTGTTCTATTGAAGAACGGAAGGTAAGGCACAGCTCCTTTATCTCCCATTCTTCAATAGAACTGGATTCCCAAATCTTCAAAATACGAGTGGAGATACCCTTTAAGCTATTTTTTGAAAATTCTCGAAAATAGCCTCGAAAGTTCGAGGCTATTAGTATTGAATATCAATAAGTGTATATTGATATAAAGTATAGCACTGACTTAAATTATGTACATGCCAAAATATACAAAATACATAAACTTACAGAGCTGAGATTCTTTTTTAATATTGGTAAAAATAATGATTGTTTTGCCGTATTAGTCCAATATATGTAGTAAAAAGTACTGTGATACTTTTAATGGACTAACAGTTTATTTTAGTAGACAAGCTTTCAAGGGATCAACCCTGAGTACTGCTCTGACCTAAGGAAGAGGGTTGATCCCTTAAAAGCTTGACTACTAAAATAAACTGTTAGTCCATCAAAAGTATCACAGTACTCTACTTTTTACTATTTTAATATGGGATAATCAAAACGGGAGGTTAAACCACACCTCTGTGACTGCTAAGGGGTCTCAGTAGGAAGGAAGTGGTAATGTCAGTATAACATCCAATGATGTGCTGTTAGTAAAACATGTGGCAGTTATAGCCAATCCAAAAAAAAGTTTATGTATTCTATACAGGATGTGATGTGTATTGTAATGGACATATACACCAAGGCTCCTTATATACCACCTACAGCCTGCAGGTGGTATCAATGAGTAATAAATGACAAGACATCCCTGCTCATTATGGCTAGGTGGGGAGAAAATGAAAGTAGATAGAAGTGTGTGGTGTGTGCTCCTGCTGGGACTGATCTGTTTGGAGTAATATTAAATGCAACACAAGATCCTGTGTATAAGATCATGTTACCACCTGTTGAGAGAACAGATAATTGGACAGATAAGTTACCTTATTGGATACAAACTCTGAGGCAACAGATAAGTGTACACCAACTTTAAAAGGGTACACACTATACACGCCTCGTCACTATAGTGGTGCACCATAGACAGGGGACTACTCCATTACTGCACATGTTATGTGGTGTAACTGTTTATGTTTTTTTATTAAACCATTACAATATTTATAGCATCACTTGGGTAGGAATCTCTAAAGCTTGAAAAATGGCTTTATTCTAGGGTGTATTAAAACAACATTTTCCAGCATCAAGTGTAGCCAGAGAAAGCTGGGAGTTGTAATTTTCAAACATGTGAAAAGTTCAACACCCATGCTCTATATCATCAGGCTGTATTGCATCTGTATACATTCTTTAGCCAATGGATATAAAGGAGAAACTTACTGCTAACAGAAAACACTGAGAGTTGCAGTTTTCAAATTTGTGAAAGGTCAGTGAGAAATACGTGTTTATATGTAAAATTATTAGGGCAATGCTATTGTAAAATGAGACTGTGAGGTAGCTTCTGTTATAAGAAGGCTCTATTTCATGTTATACTCTGTGGGGAGCATTTGGCACCTTTAAACCCACCTCATCTTAATCTATAAAGCGAATCAATACCTTGTGCTCCAAAGTTGTAACATAAGCAGCTATAAATATGGAACTTGCCGTGGTAAAAAAAACATAGCATGTTTAGTTTGAACACACAGTGTGGCAGGGTTGCCTGGGTCTATTCTCAGACCTGCAGGATTATCACATTTGGTTCCCCTGGATGCTGGTGACTGTCTGAGTAACAGTTTAAAATATACCTGTTTAAAGATTCTATAGCCACTGTACCAACACATAGCAAAACACACACACACACACATCATTTCTACTGTGCACCAATGGGCACACTTTTGCTAGTTTAAAATAAATATATTTTTTTAAATGTTTTCAAATTAAAGGGCATCTATAGTGGTAAAATGTCTTCTTCAATAGTTCCCCCCACCTCCAAAGTACATTTACTTTCCTCAGATTTCTACCATGTCCCAAGATATACAAGTTATAACAAACTGTAATTATAATACAATCTGCCTGCTTGTGCTGTCAATCAAACCAATCAGCAAACCAGCACTGCTAAATACTCTCTCACCTTGCTTTGTTACATGCTCGGGAATAAAGATAGGAACAGAAGCAGAGAGAGGGAAGGAGCTTGGGAGTTAAAGATAAGTCTGCAGTGATTTACTGCTTGAGATTCAGCAGAAAACAGATGCTGCCCCCTCCTCACTCCGCCTCAGCACTTAGGCACATTATAAGTGTCACCAGGACAAAGAAGACGCTTGATTCCTATTGGCTAATGTGCTGAGGGGGAGTTCTGCAAGTAAGCTTAGCCTGATGTCGGCTTGTAAAGACATAAATCAGTACGCATGAGTGGCTTGTTTCACAGCCGGATTTCGGTCACGAGCAGGGGCGTAGCTAGATATCACAGGGCCCCATAGCAAGATTTCAGATGGGGCCCCCCCATATTTTTTTAAAGGGTATGTCCTCCCCCCTAAGAAAAGTTTTACCTCCCGTAGTTCAGCTCCACAAACTCCGTTTTCATTTTAATTAAACCTGGGGGCATCTTTGAAACAAAAATGGGGTTTATGGGCTGAATTATGTGAAGTAAAAATTTTCTTAGGGAGTGGACATGCCTGCAGGGGACCTGGATGGGGCCCCTTTGGCTCAGGGCCCCATAGCAACTGCTATGGTTGCTATAGTGATTCCTATGCCCCTGGGACTCAAGAGGGAGAGGACAGATAAGGGAGGGGGAGTGGGCAGCCCTGAAGTGAAGTCTGCCTTTCTGGTAAAATGGAGCCACAGATAAAGGTAGTAGAAAGGCAGTCAGGGAGATTCAATAAAAGTTCTTATCGTTTAAAATGGTCCTATTTTGCCTCAACCAATCAGATCTTATTTAACATTTGAAAGCTAACATCTGATTGGTTGGGGCAAAATTAGCACCATTTTTAATGATAAGAACTTTTACTGAATAACCTTGAGTGTGTTTTAGTTTAATTTAGAGTTGCATTGAAGGAATTTCATTATTGCCCTTTAAGCTTTCCATTTAAGGCTGTACATTTTGAAATTTTCCTAGAAATAAGGATGGGCCCATATACTTAAAAACATATGAAGAGATTTTGAAGGATTTAATAATTCAAACCATGAATTTAAGCCTTTTTCAGGGAGATGCAACAGAATTGCAGTTGTAAAACCCACATTACCCAGTGTACAGTGAGGTTAATGTGGATTTTACACTTATTTTGCGGGACCTGTGTGAAGTGTAAAATGTTCGTATTTTGCACGGCGCACCTGATGCAATACACATTTTTGTTAAGATACCTAGCAACATGTGTAATCCATCAGGAAGTAAACCAAACACAAGCTGCGCTGCATACCTGATCGTTCCTAGGATGTACTAAATCTTGCAACATGTTTAGTGCACAACGGGATCTCAGGAAGGTAAGTAACACAGACAATATTTACTGCATTCCCCTATTATGTCTCAGACTTAGCTAATGATGCATTAAATATAAATACTGTTTACTAGTGTTGTAAGACAAAAAAAAACAGTTTTACATCAATTGATTTATGTTCTTTGTATGAACACTACTCTTTAGAAAATCGAATGTTCAAAAATGTGTATGTTTACCATAATGATTCCCGCATTCACGTGATTTTTCAACATTCACATTTTCCAAATAGTTATAAATATCCAACAGAAGGAATGTACCATCTCGAAACAGCTGGCAATAAAACCCACCACAAAACCTTTTCAAAACCAGTCCAAGTTTTTGGTAGAGGATGATAAAAGATTTATTGGGTGAGAAAAAAATAAAAGGAGAATGCGAATAAAATACTTAAAAAAGATGTTCTTTTAGAAACCTATAAAAAAACATTTGTTATCATTTAACCTAAATAACATTTTAAGAATAACAAGATACGCCATCTGACACATTTTATCTGAAACAGAGACGAAATTCAGACTTTTAGCCCAAGAACTATACATTGCTGATATTATAAAGTAAGTTTATTTTATGCTTTTGATGTAAGATGAAATGCTTTATGATTTCACACTATACTTTGTAGTTCATAAAAGAATAATCAAAGCAAATGTTTCTTTTCACCATGCCACAGTTCCACCAGAAACCAAATTGTTTGTGAAGCCTCCTTTCTTGATGTGTTTAGTGATTCCATGTGGAACTTTTTCTCCTGAGGGATTGTTAAAAAATGGAAACTGGTTGTGTCTAATAATACCATTCCAACAACATGGTGGAAATTAGAGGGTGTCTTAATGAAAGTATGTACTCTCAAATATGCATATCCTATTTCACAGGTTGTATAATAGCCTGCAATTTACCAATCTTAAATTCACATTCCTGTAAAAAGATTTGTATTTTCTTGGTCCTTAAACATGGCAGTGGTCACTAATGGGTTAACCCCCCAGCCTCCAGATACAGGACAGGAAGTACACAAGGTAATAAATTTAACCCCGCCCCTCACCTACCAGTCCTTTTCCTGTCCCTCGCATAGGAGGACGCACAAGTGAATCTCTATCCTGGATCTGAATGGTTGCCCCCCTTCTCTTTTGGGCCTAGCTGCAACGCTCCATTTTTGGTGTCATGCGCAACTAGAAAGGGAAAGTTTAAGTGTAAACTTTGAATTTGGCTTGAAAGACCACATTTTGGAAGGGAATTTGTGTGTTTATGCTGCAGATTTTAAAACTCAACAATGCCAATGATGAGGACATTGTTGTTTTTTACTTACCCTTTAAATATGTCACATGCATTAAAGGTAGGTCAGTTGTGTGTGTGTACTCAGGTTGGGGGATAAAAGACTAACTTTTTTTGATGATTGGTCAAAATGTGTTTTTTTGACTATAGTTACCCTTTAAAAATGGCTGCCATGGAGAAGGATGCTTCTGTAATGGTAAGACCGTAAGATCCATTGTAAGGGGGAATTAATTTGAGACAAATATATTAGGGGGTTAAAAGTATAAGTAGAGGGTGTTGGTTATATCATTAGTAACTCCTTATCTATGAGTGTAACCTCCATAGCCATAGTATAAAGTGTGTCTTATCATTGCATTAGTGTTTACGATCTACTGCAGTGCACCTTCTCTGGCTGGGTGTGGCAGCCTTGAATGAAGTCTGCTCTTTCTGGTAAAATGGTACCCAAAGAAAATATTAGTAGAAAGTCAGTACAGGAGATTCAATTAAAAGTTCTTCTACGTTAAAAATTGGTCCATTTTGCCTCAAACAATCAGATCTTATTTAAATTGAAAGCTAACAATCTGATTGGTTGGGGGCAAAATTAGCACCATTTTAATGATAAGAACTTTTAGCGAATAACCTTGAGGGTGTGTTTAGTTTTAATTGTAGAGTGTGCATGAGGAATTTATTATTGCCCTTTAACGCTTTCCATTGTAAGGCTGTAACATGACTTTTGACAATTTTCCTAGAAATACTAGGATGGGCCCATATACTTAAAAAACAATGAAGAGATTTTTGAAGGATTTAAGAATTCAACCATGAACTTTGAAGCCTTTTTAGGGAGATGGAACAGAATTGCAGTTGTAAAACCCCACATTCCCAGGTGTACAGTGAGGAATGTGGATTTTACACGATTATGGGGGGGACCTGTGTGAAGTGTGAAAATGTTCGTATTTTGCACGCGCCACGATGCCAATACACATTTGTTAAGATACCTAGCAACGTGTAATCCATCAGGAAACCTAACCAAACACAAGCTGCGTGGCATACCTGATTCGGTCCTAGGATTACTAAATCTGGCTGAACTGTTTAGTGCACAACGGGATCTCAGGAGGTAAGTTAACACAGACATATTTAATGCATTCCCCTATTATGTCTCAGACTTAGTAATGATGCATTAATATAAATACGATTTACTATGTTTGTAAGACAAAAAAAAAAGGTTTTACATCAATTGCTTTATGTTTCGTGTGTAGGAAATATCTTAGAAAATCGAATTTCAAAAAATGGTGATGTTTACCATAATTGATTCCTCGCTCACGTGATTTTCAAAATCACATGGTCTCAAATAGTTATAATAATCCAACAGAAGGAATGACCATCTCCGAAACAGCTGGCAATAAACCACCAAAACCTTTTCAAACCAGCCAAGTTTTTGGTAGAGGATGTATAAAAGGATTATTGGGTGAGAAAAAATAAAGGAGAAATTGCCGAAATAAATACTTAAAAGAGATGTTCTTTTGAAGAAACCTATAAAAAAACATTGTTATCATTGTAACCTTAAAAACATTTTAAGAATAACAAGATACGCCAATCTGACACATTTTTTATCTGAAACAGAGACGAAATTCAGACTTTTAGCCAAGAACTATACATTGCTGAATTATAAAGTAAGGTTATTTTATGCTTTGATTGTAAGATGAAAGCTTATTGATTTCACACTATACTTTTGTAGTTCATAAAAGAATAATCAAAGCAAATGTTCTTTTCACCATGCCACAGTTCCACCCAGAAACCAAATGTTTTGTGAAGCTCCTTTTTGATGTGTTTAGTGATTCCATGTGGAACTTTTCTTCCTGAGGGATTGTTTAAAAAATGGAAAACTGGTTGTGTCTAAATAATACCATTCCAAACAACATGGTGGAAATTAGAGGGTTGTCTTAATGAAAGTATGTACTCTCAAATATGCTATCCTATTTCACAGGTTGTATAATAGCCGGCAATTACCAATCTTAAATTCACATTCCGTAAAAAGATTTGTATTTTTTGGTCCTTAAACATGGCAGGGTCACTAATGGGTTAACCCCCAGCCTCCAGATACAGGACAGGAAGTACACCAAGGTAATAAATTTAACCCCGCCCCTCACCTACCAGTCCTTTCCTGTCCCTCGCTAGGAGGACGCGAACAAGTGAATCTCTATCCTGGATCTGAATGGTTGCCCCCCTTCTCTTTTGGGCCAGCTGCAACGTCCATTTTTGGTGTCATGCGCAACTAGAAAGGGAAAGTTTAAGTGTAAACTTGAATTTGGCTTGACAAGGACCACATTTTGGAAGGGAATTGTGTGTTTATGCTGCAGATTTTAAAACTCAACAATGCCAATGATGAGGGACATGTTGTTTTTTTTTTTTACTTACCCTTTAAATATGTCACATGCATTAAAGGTAGGGTCAGTGTGTGTTGTGGTACTCAGGTTGGGGGATAAAAAGATAACTTTTTTGATGATTGGTCAAAAGTGTTTTTTTGACTATAGTTACCCTTTAAAAATGGCTGCCATGGAAATGGAAGGGGGGGGGGGGTCAGTAGGTTGTGTGTACCTGGATCAAGTGGAAGAGAAAAACAAGACTCTTTTAAATATTGATCAAAATTTATTTTTGACTTTAGTTACCCTTTACGCATGGCTGCCACAGCAATGGATAAGTATATCAGTAGGTGTGTGTACCTGTGTCGAGTTGAGGGTTTTTAAAAAAACAAACTTTTTTGATGTTGGTCAAAAAAATGTTCGACCTTTATTACCCTTTAAGTAGGCTGAAAGTAATGAAGGGGTAGGTTAGTACGTGTGTGTGCCTGTATCACGTTGGGGGTTAAAAAAAACCTTTTTGATTATCGATCAAAATTTGTTTTTTTGACTTTAGTTGCTGCCACAATAATGGATATGTAGATCAGTAGGCGTATGTTGTGTATGTAGTGTATGTAGGTGTGTTGGGTTGGGGGTTAAAAAACAAACTTTTTGATGATTGTCAAAAAACATTTTTTGACTTTAGTTACCCTTTAAATATGGCTGCCATGAAAATGAAATGTAGATCAGTTAGGCGTGTGTACCTGGATCAGGTTGGAAATTAAAAAGACAAACTTTTTTGATTATTGGTCAGTTTTTTTTACCCTTTAAGTATGGCTGCCACAGTAATGGATGAGTAGAACAGTAGGTTGGCCTCCTCCCTGTGGGGGTCCCCTAAGACTCAGTACTTGGTCCTCTTCTTTTCTCCATCAACACCTATGGCCTTGGACAACACATTAGTTCATTTGGGTTCCAGTATCACCTGTATGCGAACTATACCCAAATTTAATCTCGCTCTTAATTGCCATCTTGCCTTTATGTCTCCCGCTCTTCCTCAAATTGAAATGGACAAGACTGAACTTGTCCTTTTCCCACCTCACGATTGTGTTCCGATCCCTTAGTCTTACTATTAATACTAATAATACACCTATCCCCATCTCCTCATGTCCGCGCCTGGGAATAATGCTAGATTTGCGATCTTTTCTTCAATCCGCATGTCAATTCACTTGCCAATTCCGTGGCTCCAACTCAAAAACATCTCCTGGTCATTTGCTTTCCTCTCTAATGAAGCTACAAAAATCCTAGTCCATGCCCTAATCATATCCCAGCTAGACTACTGCAACACACTCCTATGTGTGGCACTGCTTCAATCCATCCTCAACTCTGCTACCCGGCTCATTCATTTCTCTTCTCACTTCTCTAATGCCTCTCCTCTCTGTCAGTCCCTCCACTGGTAGCCCATCATGCAAAGGATCCAGTTCAAGCTGCTTACCTTATTCTATAAAGCACTATCCAACACAGCCCCTTCATATATCTCAGAGCTAATCCAACGATATCGTCCCAGGCACAACCTCCACTCTGCAAACGATCTCCTCCTTTCATCCACCCTAGTCACCCATCCCCGTATTCAGGAATTTGCTCGTGCTGCCCCTCTGATCTGGAACTCCCTTCCTCCGTCTGTCCATCACTCACCATCCCTTAATACCTTCAAACATAACCTTAAAACTCACCTTTTCAAGCAAGCATATAACCTGGTCTCAGTGGCGTAGCTAGAAATCGCAGGGCCCCATAGCAAGATTTTGGATGGGGCCCCTCAACCCACAAAAAAAAGTTCAACCCAACTGGGCAGTTTTTTTTAAAGGGATGTCCACACCCCCTAAGAAGATTTTTATGACATATGTTCAGTTCCGCAACCCCGTTTTTGTTTTACGTTTACCTTTCAAAGATGCTCCAGGCTCATAATTCTACTTAAACCCACCCATCCCTTTGCGGCGTGGACACCCCTTCTCTGATGCTGGCAGGCTGGTTGGTTATGAGCATGCACAGAAGCAGAGTATTGGACTGTAATGTCACTATCACGGATGAAGGAGGAGCCGTGTTTTTTTTAAGTAGAAATCTGAGCCTGGGAGGCTCTTTTGAAAGGTTTAAGTAAAACGAAAAGGGGGGGTTTGTGGGACTGAACTACGTGACGTAAAAATTTTCTTAGGAGGGTGGACATCTTTGGCTCTAGGCCCCATAGCAGTTGCTATGGTTGCTATGGTGATCCCCTGCCTGGTCTAGACATTACCACTCTTACTACCCAATATGATCCAAGCCGCCTTTCACACTCCACTGCCAATCTATTTATAGCCTACAGATTCCCGCAACCTTATGTCTCACCCCCATTTCCTCTACACTGTAAGCTCTTTGGGCAGGGTCCCCTCTCCTACTGTATTACGGTATTGCTGTAAAATACTCAGCACTCTGTTTACTTATATTATGTATTACCTATGTATGTAATATGTATGAATTTGTATAACATGTATTACCCTGTATGATGTTATACAAATTCATACATATTACATACATAGGTAATACATAATATAAGTAAACAGAGTGTATATACATATATTTACTATGTATGACTATGTAATTGTAAAGCGCCACGGAAGATGTTGGCGGTATATAAATCCATAATAATAATAATAGGTGTGTGTACCTGTGTTGGGCTGGGGGATTAAAAAAAAAAACTTTGTTTATTAGCCAAAATAGTGTTTTGACTATAGTTACCATTAGAGATGTCTGAACTTCACAAAATCCGGTCCGCTCGAGGATCAGGAATTTCGAAAAAATTCGAAACAATCTGTGGGGACCCATTAAATGAAAAAAATATCCTTGAAATTACGAGATTTCTCCTATTTTTGAAAATTTTCGAAAATACGTATTTTTTACGGAAGTTCGGAAGGCAGGAAAATCCGGAAAAATACGCCATTCGTGAACGGGATAAATCCGCGGCGGATCCGGGTTCGGATCCGCGAACCGGCCATCCCTAGTTACCATTTAAAATATTTCTGCCATGAAAATAAAGGGTAGATCAGTAAGGTGTATGTACGTGGATCAGGTTGGAAGTTAAAAAAACAAACAGGTAAGTGCTGCTCAGTGCCTGTATTTTTCTAATTGGGATAAAGGGTTAAAGTGGAAATTCGTTATTATTATTTAAATCTTAACTGTTAATTTTACTTTCCTGTCTTTGTATGAATATGAACTTTTCTATTTCTTTATTTTTTATTTCCTTAATAACTGGCAATATAATAAGAATATCTGATTATACTGCCATGAATCTCACAATTCCGTCATTTTATTATTGTTTATTGGCCATTGTATATGTTTTCTGTTAATCTGTGGGATTATCTGAAAGGATATCTTTTTTTCTCTGTAGAATGAGTCAAGTGACATTTAGAGAGTTATTTAACCTGGCTGTTGGCCAGAAAGACCACGGAGCAGTTAATCCTGCTATGCACTGTCTGCTCCATGGCATTATGGATCATCTGGGCCTAGAAGAAAAATACGCCAAGCTAGACCCGGAGACGATCGAGGCCCAGACTGGGGAAGGAGTCTTCTCCATTGAGAGTCTGATCAAAAACAGCCGAGAGGGGAAGAAGCCCATAGAGGAGATGTGGGACTTCCTGAAGTTGAAAAGTCGGGTGGAGGGAATTGAAGATGGGGTTGAGAAGGTAAGGTGAAAGAAATCTGCCCAGAAACCTCTGATTTCTAGTTGGTCTAGTCCGGTGCACATCTAAGTTAGGGAGTAAAGTGTTCTTACTCTCGTCCTTCCTTTTCCAGGTATGAAAACCCTCCAGGACTTTCTCAAGGGACTTCCGTGTAAAGGCTCCTTAAATCAGTCCAGGGAAAAAAGAAAAAGAGGACCTTATATAAGGGTAAATTTCCAAATGACAATGTATGAAGACTTTTACAAATCCTTCTTGTTACTGTCGGTTGATGGTTTAATGTGTCTGACCTTCCCATTCACCTTACGTTGTGTCCTAGTTGATCTGCGTCTATGGCTCATACAAACTAGGACAGAGAACCAGTAAACTGCTCTGCTTCTTATTTACACCTTTAATGCAGCTCATAATGTGAATTAAAGTTTAAATTTTCTGTTTCTTTCCAATGTAAAGGACACAGAGAAAAGGATGAGGGAATTGGAAGAGCAGAACCGGAATCTTCCTCTGCTTGCGGAGAAATTGGTGAGACCATATTGTATATGACTTGATATGTTGACTTATGTATTCCAAGACCCCAATGTAAGAGACTAACAAAAAACTCCTCTCTTCCATTTAGGAGATGCTGTCTAAATACGTATTCCCTGACACCATGACATGGGAAACTTTCCATGGTGCCCTTCATCCCAATGTAAGTGTAGCCCCTATTATCACGGAACCCGACTCTCTGATTGGTTATTATATTGTGATATCTATAGGGGAGCTGTGTTATTAGGGAGGTGGTTCTTATTGGTAATTTCTAATTAACAAAAGGGGGTGCATTATACACTCTAATCCACCCCTCTCATTTAATATACCCCTTTAATTTCAGGTGTCAGAAGAAGGAATGAGCATCGAGGATAAGAGGAAGGAGGCCCTTAGTGCTCTTGGTGATCTTGGTCAGCAAACAAGAAAAAATAAAGAGCTGGAGGAAAGAATAAAAGCCTTGGAGGAAGAGTTATTCAGTAAGTAAATTCATGGGAATAAGGAAACTGATTGATTTCTATGTAGCTTATGTAAAACCACCTGTCACCTTCCCTATTATTCTCCTCTACTATTTGGTATCATCTGTCACCTTCTCCCCTAATAGAAAATATGTTTTAATAAGTGTCCTTAATATGGAAATGTTTGTGCCCAATTATCTGTTTCCATTTTCAGTGCAGAACAAGGCTCACCAGATGGATGTTCAAAGACTAGAAGAGAAAATTAAGAACCTCGCCAGCTCAAAGCAGGTCAGTAATGGGTAGAGGGGAATTGTATGTGTCTCATATCTCATCACCTACCAAGTTACACACAGGACATGGGAAATTACAGGGGAGCTCACCCAGGCAGGATCTCAAAGCAGTTCATACAGTTTTATATAACTATAACCTCTCCATAGATACCTACCTACCTTTACATTGATCCAGGGGTAGGAGACTAACACCCTCTTTCCCAAAAGCTGATCAATCCCTGGCGCTAATTACAATGATCCTTAGAATAAATTCAAACTCTTTTTATATTTATAAATGTTGCATTTTGAGACATTCAATAGACATTGAAATCTCCTAGAGCTGCAAAGGGGAGAACATTGAATTGTCTGTCTATCAGTCTAGAGCCAATGATTAGCCCTTAGCTGACATACTGACATATTCTATTTACTCCTACAGGAATCTGACATTCGGGGCTTTACAGGCAGAGGAGAAACTGGCAGCTGGTAGACACTTTCCAGGCTTTGAAGTCACCCTGGAGGACATCATCAAGAAACAAATGCCCAGAGGAGAGACTAAGGCTGCCTATGAAAATTGAACTTTAAAATAAATCAAAGGTAACAAGGCCCCCATTGTAATGCTAGGACTACATCCCTCTTGTCACCTGTTGGTCACAATTACATGGCTGTGTTCATCCTTGGTACAGCCTGTACTTAACTTCCCCCCTAGTCATACTGACACGGTAATGGTTACTCATTGTTCTCTCTTTCCAGCCAAGCTTCGAATTGGCTGAGATTGAAAAGCAATTAGCAGCCCTTAAAGAAAGCAAGACCGAATGTCAGCCCACTGAGACCACGGAGTATGTATTTCTATTGGACCTATTATAACAGAGGGAATTATGGGAAGGGGCACAGGGGGAAGGCATACAGGAAGGCTCTGTATGTTATTAAGCTGTTCATTTTAGAAAGGAAGGATTTCTTAGTTCGGAGAGTTCTAAAATTACATCAGACGGTCTTTATTGTGTGATATTAAACATCACTTTTTATCCTCTATATAGGATGAGCAGTAAGGAGAAATGTGTTGGCTGTGTAAAGACAATTAAAGACGGAACTGGAGTGTAAGTAAACAGCATCAGTCACCTATTCTCCTCTTAGAACTGTGCCCCATCCCTTCCCTCCTGGACTACTGTCTCCCATTTGTATCTTCTATCCCATCCCTTATTCTTAGTTAATAGCTGAAAACATAACATTGGTCTCTCTGTTGCTTTAGGGAACTGGCTAGTCTGGAGACACAGGTGAACAGGGACAAGAAAGATGCTGATGAAAAGGTCCTTAAGATGAATGTGAGTAAAGATCCATTGTATGGGGGAAGAAAATGTATTCGCTGGGTGGATCAACAACGAGCGCCCGACCGAATGCCTGTTTTGGCCGGTGAAGCTCCCATATATAGTACAATCGGTGGCCGAAATGGATGTGCATACACATGGTGCATCTCGGGCCAACCCCCCGATCTCAAGTGTATATGAGCCGCTAGTAACTTGTTACCTATGAGTGTAACCTCCATAACCCTAGTAAAATGTCTTATCAGTGAAATGACTTGTGGGTATATAGAATTATTGTACGTAGTCTTTTACAATTCATATCATTCCTGTTACAGGGAGGCATAGGCCAGAAAGGAAACTACTATCAAGGACAGAAATATTCTCTGCCACCAATAGAAACCACCGGTTAGTATTCAGTCCGGTACCAGTTGGTCCACCTTCCACTCTCTATGAAATGTGAACTTATCTCTGTCTGTTTATTAGAAAACCAAGGATCCCTTCGGGTGGAAGAAGGAAAGAAATAGGAAGCGACTAGTCTGGTGATAGAGGTGAGCAAGGCCAAGAAGGATGCTTCTGTATGGTAAGACCGTAAGATCCATTGTAAGGGGTAATTAATTTGAGACAAATATATTAGGGGGTTAGAAGTATAAGTAGAGGGTGTTGGTTATATCATTAGTAACTCCTTATCTATGAGTGTAACCTCCATAGCCATATGCTTGTGAAGGTTCTCATTCATCCAGGTCATGGTATATCTGTTGTATTCAATTAGATCAACTGGACTTGAAATGTAGTTCTTGAAGACGTTTCGCTAGTCATCCGACTGGCTTTCTCAATTCAGAATGACTTGTACAAGAATCTGTGGCAATTATTTGTACCCTGGAAAATCCCAATTAGCATATCACAGCCAGGTGTTAAGGGTGTGATTAGATAGTGGCTAAGAGGTGTTATAGGAACGCCCAGGTAAGGTGTTAAACAGCATTGTACATGGCAGACAGTTTGGTGTCGAACCCCCCCCACCTCTATAGGCTTGGTTTCTTTATTTTCACATAATGGCCTCCTTAACACCTCTCTGAACCAGTCAAGTTCCTTCGCCAGTATGTTAACCTTACAATCTTCAAAGGTATGTCCTATCCTTAAGATGAAGATACACGGCTGAGTCCTGACCCAGGAATGGCTCTTCTGTGCTGGGCCATACGTTGATGCAGTTGCTGTTTGGTCTCCCCCACATACAAATCAGAGCTTCTTCACTGCACTGCACTGCATATATGATGTCTTTTCTTGTGTTTTGGTATTGGGTCTTTCGGATGTACAATTGCTTGCCTCAGTGTGTGTGTTCGGTTTAAAGCAGACGGGGATACGATGTTTTTTGAAAATTCTTCTTAATTTCTCAGAGCCCCTGCTACATATGGGATGACCATGTTCTTCCTCCTGTCTTGCTTTTCCCTTCATGTGGTATTTCGTTTCTTTTCTTTCCTTCTACTTTCTTTTGACAAAGGCCCAGCCCTTAAAAAACTTGTGGATATCCAGACTGGGCCTTTGTCAAAAGAAGTAGAAGGAAAAGAAAAGAACACTGAATACACAACAGTGAAGGGAAAGACGACAGACAGGAGGAGAACATGGTCATCCATATGTAGCAGGGGTCTCCGAGAAAATTAGAAGAATTTCAAAAAAACATCGTATCCCCGTCTGCTTAAACTGAACAAACACACTGAGGCGCAATTGGTACATCCGAAAGACCCAATACCAAAAACACAGAAAAGAGCCATCATATATGCAGTGCAGTGCAGTGAGAGATGCTTCTGATTGTTGTATGTGGGAGGACCAAACAGCAACTGCATCAACGTATGGCCCACGCACAGAAGAGCCAATTCCTCGGTCAGGACTCAGCCGTGTATTGCATCTTAAGGATAAAGGACTACCTTGAAGATTGTATGTTAAACATACTGGCGAAGGAACGTGATGGTTCAAGAAGAGGTGTTAAGGAGGCCATTTATGTGAAAATAAAGAAACCAAGCCTAAATAGAGGTGGGGGGGTTCGACACCAACTGTCTGCCATGTACAATGCTGTTTTAACACCTTACTCTGGGCGTTCCTATAACACCTCTTAGCCACTATCTAATCACACCCTTAACACCTGGCTGTGATATGCTAATTGGGATTTTCCAGGGTACATAATTGCCACAGATTCTTGTACAAGTCATTCTGAATTGAGAAAGCCAGTCGGATGACTAGCGAAACGTCTTCAAGAACTACATTTCAAGTCCAGTTGATCTAATTGAATACAACAGATACTCCATAGCCATAGTATAAAGTGTGTCTTATCATTGCATTAGTATTAGTGTTTACGATCTACTGCAGTGCACCTTCTCTGGCTGGGTGTGGTACTGCATTACTGTGATACACCTCACTGTATAGTAGTGAAAAGGCTTGTGGTTATATTAAATAACTGTCTGTCTTTACAATACATACCATTCCTGTTACAGGAAGTAGCCCAGACAGGGAACTTTTACGAAGAACAGAAATATTACCAGCCAACACCACCAACCACCGGTTAGTATTATTTCAGTCTGGTACCAGTCTGTCCTCCTTCCACTCTCTATGAAATGTGACTTATTCTCTGTCTGTTATTAGAAAAACCAAAGAAAGAGAAATATGGAAAGTGGAAAGAGAAATATGGAAGTGACTAGTCTGTTGATGGAAGTGAGCAAGGATGTCCCTGTAATGGTAAGACCATAATATCCATTGTAAGGGGGAATTAATTTGAGAGAAATATATTAGGGGGTTAGAAGTAGTGGGTGTTGGTTATATCATTAGTAACTCGTTATCTATGAGCCATAACCATAGTATAAAGTGAGTCCTATCATTGCATGATTAGTGTTTACTGTCTCCTGCAGTGCACCCTCTCTGGCTGGGTGTGGTACTGCATTACTATGATACACCTCACTGTATAGTAGTGAAATGGCTTGTGGTTATATAGATGACTGTCTGTCTTTACAATACATACCATTCCTGTTACAGGAAGAAGTAGCCCAGTTAGTAGTCCAAGGACACAAATGTTACCAGCCAATGCCACCAACCACCGGTTAGTATTCAATCCGGTACCAGTCGGTCCACCATCCACTGTCTGTCCATGAAATATGACTTATTCTCTGTCTGTTATTAGGAAAATGGAGGACAAATTTAACAAAGCGAAGGCCATTTCCACCCGTCAACCGGCCAGTGCAGAAAAGTAAGTTCTGGTTCCGGGGCTAGTAATACAATTTATTTCCCTGTCCCAGTCTCCGGTCTGGTCTCTGTCTGTGCTCCCTCTACTAACACAACAATACAAAATTATTATTATTATTCCTAATCCCCTTTATTGTCTCTTCCCTCTTAGGTTACGACTAGAGTGGAAGGAGAGATAATGTATTAGAGTAATGGGTGGGCGTCTGCAGGGATGCCTCCCTGATGATGCAGGGTAAGGAACCGTGCAGAGTGCCATCCTGCAGGAAGGTGGCTGGATTGTCAGGAAGAAAAAAAAAAAATTTTGCGCAGCACTACTGAGGCTGGCAGCAGATCCGGTGGGGGGCCCGAACCCTCCTTGACTTGCCTGTCTCACTCCGTCCGCACTATGGACAACTACCTCCTCCAGGCTGGGACGGAGCGAATATCTCTGTCTCCTTCTCCGTCCTGCATACGCACGCTGCCCGCATCAATATGTGGGTGCGTAGACTGCACTGGCAGAGTCCTCCCACTTGGCTTCCTGTGCAGTCCATGCTTTAGTGCTAGATCTGGTCAGCCTACACAGGACCGACCATCCTGGACTGTCTCACTGGTCCGAGACTTCACTGTCACTGAGGCAAAACAGTGTAGTAGTAGTACTTTTGTGTATCAGTATTGGGGCCTGGCTGCACTGGCAGTGCAGGCCAGGTTAGTCAGGTCAGTACAGTGGCCTGTGTGGTGATGGCATGTGGGGTGGTGGCCTGTGGGGGATCTGCTATGCCATTGCCACTTCAAATTTACCGAACCAAGTAACTGTACCAACAGCGCCATGGGGTATGTGCTGTCTGCTGTGCCAACTATAACTGGACAAGCCACACCCCACTTCCGGACAGAACACCACCCACTTTCACTTTTAAAACCACACCCCTTCCGGTGGCGTGGCGGCGAGGGGGGCAGCATTTGGATTTTTTTTCAGGTGCCAAAATATCTATAGATGGCTCTGGGCCTCTGTTTTAAACCTTGGGACATATCGGATCAGGTCCATAGTTCTCAGGGTTTAATAGAGACGTGTAAGGCTGGGTACAGACCAGCAGATATTATCAATCTGCTGGTGTGGGGCGGCCGGCCGGCCACAACTGAGCTCGGTTGCCCATTCGACCAAATTGGACGAACAGACATGTCGGTAAATCACAATCGGTCGCACGAAATGTCGGCCGTGGCCACTATTGCTGCGAACAACAGTCATTTGTCACGGCTGAGCGCTCGCTTGTAGCAAATGCTCGGTTGGGACAAACGCTCGGTTGGGACAAACTATCTCCCCGTGTTTACCTAACCTTAGAACGTTCCAAGTTGGTCCAGGGATCATTCCGACTGCCACTTGTAGTCAGGAAGGATTTTTTAGATTTTTATTCAGATGGTTTTTTCTCCTTCCTGTGGATCAACTCTGGGACAGGGTAGAATTCGGGATTTTTTATTTTTTTTTGATAGGATGTGGGAATTTAATGAGGAACAAAAACGTAAACCTAAACACTAGGTACAGGGAGAGGAGTTGTGTTCAGGCTTTAGTTGGTCCAGGGATTAGTCCGACTGCCACATGGAGTCAGGAAGGAATTTTTTCCCCCTTCTGGCCCTAGATTCAGGAGGGGTTTTTCGCCTTCCTCTGGACCAACTCTGGGATACAATCTGGGATAGGGCCAATTAAATAAAAATAAAATGATTATTTATAAACTATTGACCTGTGGATTGTTTTCTTATTCTCATCACTTTACATTTCCCTGTAATATTGGGAAGGTTATTTCACATTATAGCTACGTATGGAAATGTTTATTACACAGCACTGTACATTATAACAACACAGAGTAGAGTATTACACAGCACTGTAC
The DNA here is from genome assembly GCA_019447015.1 of Hymenochirus boettgeri. Classification (NCBI taxonomy): domain Eukaryota; kingdom Metazoa; phylum Chordata; class Amphibia; order Anura; family Pipidae; genus Hymenochirus; species Hymenochirus boettgeri. The sequence goes on from JAACNH010002195.1 coordinate 25,238, forward strand.
ATTATAACAACACAGAGTATTACACAGCACTGTACATTCTAACATGCAGAGTAATTACAACGCAATTACATTCTAACATTGCGAGTATTGACACAGCCACTGATATTATAAACAGAGTATACACAGGCACGGTACATTATATACAAACAGAGTAGGTACAGCAAGGTACGGATAAGAACACAATAATAGAGTTGGTAACAAATAGATGACATTAAGTAACAGTAAAAATAAGATACAAGGAAGAGACGAGAAGAAGAACAAGAAGACAAGAGAAGTAAGAGGAAGAGAAGGAAGAACAGAGAAGAAGAACAACAAGAAGAGGACGAGAAGAAAAGAAAGAGGGAGAAGGAGAAGAACAAAGAGGGACAGAAGAACAGAGAGGAGAAAAGAACAACAGAATGATACGAGAAGAGAAGAAGGGACGAGAAGACCAGAAGAAGAACAAGAAGAAAAAGAGGGCGAGAAGAACAACCAGAAGAACAAGAGGACGAGAACAAGGAGAGGACGAGAGGACCAGGAGAAGAGGACAAGAAGAAGAAGACCAGAAGAAGAGAAGAACGACAGGAGGAACGAGAGGAGGAAAGAGGAAGAGAAGAGAAAAAAGGAGAGGAAGAACAACAGAAGAGGACAGTAGTAATAATAACATAAATAAACATAATATAAGTAAGTACCTGATAATATATAAGTTTACAGGTAAGTAATAATATGAGTAAAAATAAAATAAATATATAATAATAATAATAAAAAATTATATTGAAATAATATTGATATAATAATATTCATAATTAAAATAATAATAATGATTATAATAATAATAATAAAAATACATATAATAATACAATAATAATAATAATAATGATATAATAATAATGATAGAATAAATAATAATAATAACTAGAAAGGGAAAGTTAAGTATAAACTTTGAATTTGGCTTGAAAGACTACATTTTGGAGGGAATTGTTTGATTGTGCTACAGATTTTAAAACTCAATAATGCCAATGAAGGGACATTGTTGTTTTTTACTTACCCTTTAAATATGTCACATGCATTAAAGGTAGGTCAGTTGGCGTGTGTGTATTCAATCAGGTAGGGGATACAATAATAAGGGCCTTGTTTACCCAGACTCGCTGGGCAAATATATGGACTATTAAGTCACGATAATGGTCGCTACTGTTAGCATGACTTTAGCTCCATATTAGCGTTGGATGGCGGGTTACGCAAAAATCACCAGCGCATCCGACACTCTCAATTTAATATGGGTTTGCGCTCATTTTAAGCCAGTATTTTAACGCCAGCAGATAGCTGCCATTAAAATCCCACAGTGGCTAAATCCCTATGGGGATTTGCCCACATTTGCAAACAGGACTTTTATCCAGAGCGGGTGGGGTAGCAGCTCAGGGTAAATGAGCCTGTAACTTTTTTGATGATGGTTGGCTTGCCACAGTAATGGATAAGTAGATCAGTAGGTGTGTGTACCGGGTCTGGTTAAGGGGGTAGTATTTTTGTGTTTTGCAACCATAAAACTATCTTTTATTGAGGATAAATATATATATATTTTTTTTTACTTTAGTTACCCTTTAAGTATGGCTGCCACAGTAATGGATATAGTAGATTAGGATGGTGTGGTGTACCTGGGTCTGGTTGAGGGGGTATGGTCTTTTTTGTTTTTACAACCATAAAAACTAACTTTTATTGAGGATAAATCTAAATAGTTTTTTTGTACCCTTTAAATATATAAATATTTATATATAAAGGTAGGTCAGTTAGGTGGGTGTACCTGTGTCTTGTGTGATGGTTGGGGGTATCGCCATTTGTATTATTGAACCATGAAACAAACTGTTTTGAAAATATTCACATTTGAACATTGTTACCATTATAGTCTATGGGAAAAAATGTCCGGAAATTCACGATAACGCCGTAAGCTTCTGCGGATTCCTTAGCTAGAAGATAGCACACCTTCTCCTATATGCCCCGCATGTCTGTACCAAATTCTAGCTCAAAAAAATGTGGAGGAGATACAGTCAAAAAAAGCGCGAAAGGAAGAATAAAACGGAAGAAAAGAAGAAAAAGAAAAAACAGGAATTTGGCTTTTTCAAGCCAAATTAACTAACCAGTTGCATGTAATGTTTCCTTCTATGGAAGAAGAAAGAAGATTCTTACTGGTTTCCTATGATGTCTGTGCTTTTCTGGAAGTAGTTAAGGCCCAGAAACATGGTGTGTGTTGTATCACTGTAATCCTCACCTCAGACATCCTTACCTGCTCAGGCATCCACATGTGACTATCCCTTCGGTCCAAGGCCCTTGGAGTCTCAAGGGTTTGGAGGAAAATTGTGAATTTCTGTTCCTCCAGAAACAGTTCAAAGCCTTAAATCCATGGCAGAGATGATGCAATCAATGGTTGGCTCAATTTCTCAGTCTGTTTTTGTTCAATGTGGTTTGGGATGTTACCACTCGTGGTTTATCTTCAGGGTATTACTAATTTCCCACATCATTGTAGTCGATATTTTCTTGGGATGACAATTGGAATATATATATATAAAGTTCCTTTTATCCGGTTGAAATGAGCTCCAGGGGGCACCATTTTAAGCGAGATCTACTCCAGGAGATGAGCTGTTTTTTAGGTAAGTATTGTTGTTTAGATTAATTATAACATTTTTCTTTTCTTTCAGATCATCACACCATTGTCAATACACCAGATTCATGGGGTCTAGAAGTAGGCTTCGGCCTATAGCCCTGTAAAGCCTTCTGCATTGCTATATGGTATAATCTACAGTTACCTGCATTGCTATAGTATAATCTACAGTTACCCCGCATTTCTATTTGGTATAATCTACATTTACCCTGCATTTCATTTGGTATAATCTACATTTCCCTGCATTGCTATATGGTATAATCTACATTACCCTACATTTCTATTTGGTATTAATCTACAGTTACCCTGCATTGCTATATATATATATATATATATATATATATATATATATATATATTATTTATTAAGCTTTATTGCATGTTATTAGCCAGCGGTTCTGGACACATGCATAGCTAAGGGACAAAAGGAGTGTTTTGCATATCTCCGCCCCTTTACTCTGGGGATCATGGGAGTAAGAAATTACTTTTGATTCTTAGGTTTTGTGGGCAATGCTATTCATATAGCATGAGACTGGCAAGATGCCTTCTGTTATAAGAAGGTGTTCTCTGCTTTTATGCTCAGTGAAGGGCTTTTTGCTTCTTTGGCCTTCTCTCACTAAGCTTTCTAGCTGTCTCTCTACTGTACACCCAAGTCCTACCCCATAGAGCCATGAATCTGTATCTTGCACTGATGAGATCTAAAAAGATTGAAACAATTGTGTCTGCAGGTCAGATGATTGGCTCTATATATAAGCTTATTGCATGTTATTAGCCAGTGGTTCTGGACACATGCATTAGCTAAGGGACATAAAGGGTGTTTTGCATATCTCTGCCCCTTACTCTGGGGATCATGGGAGTAAGAAATTACTTCTTGATTTTTAGGTTTTGTGGGCAATGCTTTCATATAGCATGAGATGCAAGTGCCTTTTTATAAGAAGGTGTTTCTCTGCTTTTATGCTCAGTGAAGGCCTTTTTGCTTCTTTTGGCCCCTCTCCCTAAGCTTTCTAGCTGTCTCTTCTTCTTCTTGCTATATGGGTGTATTATTATATATTGATTTTATTAGCACCAACATCTTCCGTGGTGCTTTACATTACATAGTCATACCTTACATACAGGGTAATGCATGTATAAACGTCATACATATTACATACACAGGTAAACAGAGTGACGAGTTTCTTACAGCAATACAACAATAATCTACAGTATCCTGCATTGCTATTGGTATAATCTACAGTTACCCTCATTGCTATATGGTATAATCTACAGTTATCCTGCATTGCTATATGGTATAATCTACAGTTACCCGCATTGCTATTGGTTAAATCTAAGTTATCCTACATTGCTATTTGGTATAATTACAGTTTCCTACATTGCTATTTGGTATAATCACAGTACAGTTATTTGCATTGCTATTTGGTATTATACTACAGTTATCCGCATGGCTATTTGGTATAATCTAGAGTTATCATGCATTGCTATTTGGTATAATCTACAGTTATCCTGAGGCTATTGCATGCTATTTGGTATAATCTACAGTTACCTGCATTGCTATTTGGTTAATCTACAGTTATCCCTGCATTGCTATTTGGTATAATCTAGTTACCCTGCATTGCTATATGGTATAATCTACAGTTATCCTGCATAGAGATGTCCGAACTTCGAAAATCCGGTCCGTGCGAGGATCCGCGGATTTTCGAAAAAATCTAAAAATTCGAAAATCCGCGAGCGGACCCGTTTTAAAACGTATTATAAATGAAAAGTTCGGCAAAATCCGCATTAAAAGTGGTCAATAGCCTTGGTAACGTACACTTAACCACTCAGGGACCTGGGTAATGGCCCTTAGAAGCACGTTATAAATGCCAACAATACCTAAAAAGTACAGTCCGCTAGCGTGACTTTAAAAATCGGTATTTTTGAAAATACGGAGGATTCCCGTAAAACGAAGATTTCGTAAAAAAAACGAGGCTTTCCGTAACTATGATAGCTGCCATTGGCTAATTGGATCAATGTGGCTTGCTCCGTCTTGAAAAATTTACACGAATTACTTTTTTACGAGTATTCTCGTAATTACGAGAATACACGTAATTACGTGAATCCTCGTAATTACGTGAATCCTCGTAATTACGGAATCTTCGTTTTTTCCGGATCCCGAAGTACGTAGATCCTCGTAATTAGGAGGATACTCGTATTTTCGAAAATTTTCGTAAAAAAAAAATAACCGCAGTTCGGAAGTCGGAAAGTCCGGAATAATCCACCGTTCGCGGACGGGAGAAAATCCGCGGCGGATCCGGGTTCGGGTCCGCGAAACGGCCATCTCTAATCCTGCATTGCTATTTGGTTACTCTACAGTTACCTGCATTTCTATTTGGTATAATCTTACAGTTACCCTGCATTGCTATATGGTATTCTCTACAGTTACCTGCATTGCTATATGGTATAATCTACATTTACCCTGCATTTCTATTTGGTATAATCTGCAGTTACCCTGCAGCATTGCTATATGGTACAATCTACAGTTATCCTGCTTGCTATTTGGTATATCTACAGTTACCCTGCATTTCTATTTGGTATAATCTACAGTACCCTGCATTGCTATATGGTATTCTCTACAGTTACCCTGCATTGCTATATGGTATAATACATTTACCCTGCATTTCTATTTGGTATAGTCTGCAGTTACCCTGCAGCATTGCTATATGGTACAATCTACAGTTCTATCCTGCATTGCATATGTATAATATAGTTACCCTGCATTGTATATGGTAGATAATATCTAGTTACCCTGCATTACTATATGGTATAAACTATAGTTACCCTGCATTGCTATCTACAGTTACCCTGCTTGCTATATAATAACTAGAGATGTTGAAAACTGATGAGTTCGTCCTCGTTTTCGAATTTTCGAATTTACAGTTAAATTCGAAAATTCGAAAACGACCCATAGAAGTCTATGGGAGAAAAAAAATTTGAAAGTTTCTATCAATTTGAGGGTGAAGTAGTAATAGTGGTTACTGTAAATAACACCAGGGACTGGGGGAATGGTCTGGGGAACCCGTAAATATAAGTAAAATTCACGTTAAAATCTATCTTTCCTCACAATCGGATCTGTTTTCGAGCTTTCGCAAGCTATTTTCGAGGGTTACCGAAATCGAACACTACTTTCGAGGGGTTACCGATACACAAATACGAGGGTTACCGAAATCAGCTTGAATTCGAGGGGGGTGCGAAATCAGCACATACATTCAGGGTTACTGAAATATCTACTTTCGATTTCGATAATCATCTACTTCGATTTCGATTATCATTACTTTCAATTTCGTAATTATCGAATTTTCGATATAAACATCGAAAACTCTGAAAATTCAAGTTTAGAAAAATCCGGGAGTTCCGAAAGTTTCGTTGGGACTTCGAAACCGCCGGATTCGATTCAAAACTGGGTTCTATTAGAAACCCAAAGTACATCCCTAATTAATAACAAACATATAATATAGTGCCAAAATCTGAAGTTTTCTCTGCAATGCTATAATGTATAATCTTTTCCCCTGCAATTACGGACCGAACTTCGAAAGTTCGGCCACCTCTAGTCGGTCTCATATACAAAATGCTATTCCTTTAAATTAGTCTAAAAAACCCCAGGAACTTCAGTACAAATCCTTAGCCCAATCTACTCCTGTGTATTGTTCCCCTCTGTGCTGGGGATATTGCTCCAAACCCTGGACCCTCAAGATTTCCATTCTGCATTGTCCTCACCTTTCTACCCCCCATATTTATTACTTTAGAGGCTTCATCTTTCTAATATTGTAACCATCCCTACTTTTCACCTTCGCTTCTTCCTTTTTCCTGTGGCCTCTTAATACACGCTCTCTTGCTAACAACACACCTTTATTCATGACCTGTCCTGGTCTTTACTAAAAAATTTCTGTCTCTCAGTTTGCTAGTAACTTCTTTCCAATCTATGATCACAATCAAATACTTTTCTACCACCTACTCTCCCCTCTCCTCTGACACCCATCTACTGTCCTTGTTTGCAACACCCGAGCAATAGACCTACCGGCTTTATCCTTCTCTCTTGGTTCTAGCCTTGCTGCCCTCATGTCTGACTGAAACCCTAATTCCTTAATACATTTGTATAACTCTGTTATCCACTACTATTGACTCCTTTGCCCCCCCCCTACAAACTCACAAACGTCGCCCTCCTAATCCCCCGTCCTTGGCTCAATTCAGATACCCAGTTCCTATGCAACATGTACTGGTGCAGCACGCTGAGCGGCTGTGGAAAAAGTCAGGCAGTCAGTGGACTTAACCATTTCAAGCTCATGTTGTCGTGTCTTAATTCGGATCTTTTAGCAGCTAAACACTCCTACTTTAGCACGCTTATAAACAATAACAAAAATAACCCACGTTGTCTATTTTCGCTATTTAAAACTCTTGCAGCCCTCCTCTACTGACACTCTTCATTCCATAATCCTCTCAGGATTTTGCAGACTACTTTAGAAATAAAATGATATCCATACTCTAATCCCCTCACCCCAGGACAACTCTCGCCTTCTTTGCATGCCCCACTACCTTCAGTTCTGGAATCTTTCACCCTGTCACCCATTCTGAAGTCTTCGACCTCCTGTTGTCCTCGTCGCTTTACAATGTGTACCCTTGAGCCCTCCTTCCTACTCAGACCATGTGCTTTCCCCTGCTCTTTTCGCATTTTTTAATTCCTCCATGACCTCTGGAATTTTCTGCTGCCTTTAAAACATGGGGTGTGTCAAACCTTCTTAAAAAAACCTTTTTCTAACAGATCTTTCTCTGTCTCTTTTGCTAATAAGACTTCCTCTCCTGTTCTGCTTAGTGTGGGGGTCCCTCAAGGCTCGGTTTTAGGACCCTTACTGTTCTCTCCTACACTATCTCTCTGGGAAAAAATCAGTTCTTTGGTTTTAAGATCATTATATGCTAATGATACCCAAATTTACTTGTCCACCCGCGCTAACCCCTGAAGTTTAACCCCAAATCTCTAAATGTCTGCTCTCTATCTCTTTCTGGATGGCGCACCGCTGCCTTGAACTCAATCTATCCAAAACTGAATTAATAAATTTTCCCCTCTAAACTGGGACCTAGTCCTCCCTTCTCCATCTCTATTGACAATATGGTCATTAACCCAGTTGAATCTGCATGCTGCCCTTGGAGTTATCTTTGACTCCTCTCTCTCCTTTCATCATTCACATTAACAATGTGCTAGAACCTGGTCCTTTTCTCTTCACAATATTGCCAAGATCCTCCTTTTCTCTCTCTCTCCACTACTATAAAATGCTCATCCATACCCTTAAAGCTTGGCAGCTCTGATCATCTCGCTCTCCTCCAAAGAGAACCCGCAAACCCCAATACTTCAGTCCATAGGGTGGCTTCCATCAACAAAGAATCATATTCAATCCTGCTGCTTTTAAATTTAAATCCCTTCGCTCTTCTGCACCTCCCTACATATCTTCTCTCTTGGTCCATTATGTTCCAGGCCCTGCCCTCTGTTCCTCGCAAGGAAATATTCTCCACAAAACCCCAACTAACACTGCTCCTCCAACCTTAAACCATTCTCTTTGCTGCTCCTACCTTTGGAACTCCTCTCTCGCTTCGCCTGGTGACATCCATTATACTTTCAAATCTAGACTGTTATCCTACCTTTCTGAGCATCAGCAGACAAATGATTGTAGCCTTTTAAGCACTTTTAAACTCATCCCCCCACTTGCATCTGTATGTTGTCCCTCCCACTTGAATCGTAAGATCTTCGGGGCAGGGTTCTTAATCCCAATGTCAAGGGTTGTGTGCAGCACTTATATAATATAACATAATAGAGTGATATATATATATATATAATATATATAAGTAAAAGTCGGTATGAACGGAGGCACTCACAGGTCTTCACAAACGATCAAGTGTTTATTGAACAAAACAAGTTTACATGTTTCCGCCCCAAGAGCAGGGCCGTCTTCCAGAACATCAGAGAAATGTGCAAGCACAATCCCCTGCTTCTTAGGGTAGGCATGGTGGATTAAAACCTATGAAACTGTCCACCAAAAGGGTTAAAAAAGAGAATTAGTTTTAATCATGTTTTATGAAAATGTACAGTTGATTTATAAAGGGTTCTGATACAAATGTATATGATATATAAATTACTAGATATAGAAAAACTGACCCATTTGAACTGACCCGAGCAAAAAATTGAGTTGAGGAGATCAGAGTTTGCTATTACTTGAATGATATAGTGGACACACAGATGTAATATTTTAAATTGCAAATAGTATCACATCCACAGAAGGATGTGATTCATTAAGTTATTTTTAAAGTTTATTGTCATTTAATCTACGCAAACTGAAACTGTTGGTACAGTGCTACCATTGGGATTTCAGTAACACAGACAGCAGCTAACTACAGGATTGGGTTTATCTGCACGACAGAATAGAGCACAGAGCAACAGAAAATGCTTATTAATTTTCCTGATCTCCTGAAGGAGAGTTACTTTACAATGTAGTGGTGCCAGGGGGGGAGGGGCTGGTGATTGACAGTTATTTTACTGTGCCTTGCCCTATTTAAAAAAGTAAAATTTCCAGAGCTAAAAAAACAAGGGATGAGGAGTCAGAGAAGGGGGAAAAAGCTATGATTTAAGATTGGTTGGTTAATGAATCCTAATTTCTGTGTGATTAGTTAAAAAAATGATTTGGGCACAGTTTACATGTGTGCAGGGGTCCTATTGTGTGCAGGGTCCTCCTGGACCAAAATCCAACAGCAGCCAGAGGACAAAAATGTCTGACCGCAGCGGAGGACAAATTATCTTAAAAGCAGAGAAAAAAAAAACCAATGTGTGGGGGGAGGCAATGTCTCTCTTTTTTTTTGTTCTTTCGATTGGGTTTAGTTTAATATAGCGCATAGCACTACAATGCGCACTATAGTTAAACTCAACCGGAAGTGATCATGAATTTTCAATGGAGCCAGAGGTGGATTGTGCACAAGGTGAAATAACTCACCATCTTTCTGGCTCCTGTACGAATTGATTGAAAACTGAAGAAGGAAGGCATAGCTCCTTTACCTCCGCTTTTCAATCCAATTGCATTAAGGAAATAGTTCACTTTCAGTGAACTATTCTTTTAACGTGCAGGGAGACAGACCGAAGCAAAAAGGTAAATCCGAGGCCAACAGTTAACATTCGTTGGCCTGGGACGATGCTCGGAATATGCTACACAACATTGAACCAGAAAGGACGTTACCGTCGATCCAATGGTATCGTCCCTTATCGTTTCTGATGTTCCCACCTTAAGCAGAAACGTCAGGTAAAGAATTAGTTACTCCAAATGGAACGTTCTGCTTGCATTGAAAGAACGGGAGTTATGAGGAGCTATGCTCACCCCCCCCCCCCCCCCCCGTTCTTAATTAATTTACCAGAAGGAACCATACCCACGATCAGCTTCAGCGCTAGCTTCTCTTACAGGTCTAACAGAGATTGCACTGTACAGTGTACACGCATGCACGTAGCTATTTCTTCCTCTCACTATTTAATCTATGCGGTCTGCCCTCTGCCTTTATTCCTACCCGATCGGAACGGTAACGCTCCTATCTCGCTTCTTCCTCTGTTCTTCTAATTAAGTGTCTTCATATTGCATTGTTAATTAGACGATACTAAATGGATAACATCTGTATTAACAAACAACTCTTTGACCAGACGGTCGTTTTGCTGGGTCAGTGCTTACTAAGTTAAACACACCTTTATTTTTCAGGGTAATAAACACCTAAACCTTCAATCAAAGCAGTGCTTCTCTATTTTACTCTGCTGGATATCCCTCTTACAGGAGTTACCCTGTTGGGGAGTTGGTCTGACACCGTTGTTAAGTAGAACATTAAACAGAGAACCATGACCATGACACCACGCCTGGAGTGGCTGTGACAAACCCTACGGTAAGGCTCTGACACCTTCTGTTCTTATCACATGGTAATGTTTGCCCCAATAGTAATGGCACACCATACCCAAGGTGGAATTATGAAACCAAATACAGCTGAAACATGGAAGTTTCCAATGTGTGCATATGCTGAATGAATAAATGCCATTTTGTCTTCCTCAACGTCAAACAAGCTGCATTGGAAAAAACACCCCTAGAGGTACTGGAGGGGCAGGCCAAACAGTTTGCACCACTTGTACATAACATTTTTTTGACTAATCGGCTTGTCTCCTTTTTTCTCCAGGCATACAGCAGTTAAATATATGAACAGTCAAAAAAGTGCCTCCACCTGCTTTGCTGCCTTTCCCTATCAACAAGCAAAAGCGTGGCACTCTCAGGCCATAAGGAGTTATAATGTGGCTGGTTCAAAGGCGTCGCCCGGTCCCCATACATAATAAGGTAATGAAGTCTCTGCCCTATTCCCAACACTACATACACCACATTGGTCAATATTAGTCATATTTGACTAAGCTTGTCGTTTTATTTAGGGTATCGGATTGAAATATCATAGGATCATTTTACCTGCTGTATCATTTAATCCACAGAAAAGTACACTCTCCAATTACACCCAAAAGCTGATGTGACGTTAGTAATCGCTCAATCTAACGTGAGGCGACAACAAAGTCTTCAATGACCCATATCTTCACATCAACAAGAAAAAGGGTTGTTCTGCTCAATTAACACATTTTGCTTAGGATATGGCCGATGGCCAATCCTAATCATTACCAGTTATATCTTAAACTACATAAAACAAACACACTACGTAGTGGACTCAGATTTCTGTACCTCAAAAGGAATTACAACTGAGCACCCCCTCTTGCCACTCTATAGCACGGTAAATATTTGTAGACTATGACGTAACGAATGTACCGGTATAGGAAACAATTATTTATATACAAACACAAATGAAACCGGACATTTCATTAACAGAGGATGGTATTGGTGCTACGTTCTTAAGATGCACCAGATCCAAGAATGCATTTTAACTTAAATATGTTAACATACCAAGCTGCCCTCTGTTTCCTTTTTTATGTTGGTATTGTTCCACCCCAGCGGTAGGGGTTATTGAGAGATTACACCTATGCTTCATCCTGGCACAACTTGCCTAAGTAAAGTGTGCTAGAGTGACCTTCTGACAAGATCTTATATTGAGTTGGGCCCTGCTGAAAAGGTCTAATTGACATGGTAGAGGGCTACTAAATCTATGTCCAATGTCTTTTATGTGGTAATGTATCAGGGTTGTACCAAAATAGCGTTTTGTGTGTTTATACACACAGAGATCTGTATCAATACACCTTGTGCCTTTAAACTCCGGCAAAATTATCAAACATTGCCATGCCCCACACAGTCACGCCCACCACAAACCATACAAAAACGAAAAGCCAACTACGGGCAGCCCTTTTGCCTCAGAGGCAGCATTCAAAAGTGTGTTTCAGGAGTGCAGGTAGCACCAAAAACCCTAGATGCCACCACCCTGTAGGTGGGCGGTATATAAAACTAATACACATACGAGAAAAGTTTATGTGTGTGTGTGTGGTGTGTGTAATTATCCGCCTAGTTGAATTAAAATCACCATAACCAAATACCACATTACAAAGTATATTACATACTGACTTATATTTTAACCTACAAAACAAATGAATCAACTTCTTATACTTACTTACTTACTCTGACACTCCTAAGTTTAAAGGGAAAAACTCAAAATGGGTATGTTTAGCCACAACCTCTACAAAATTTGGTAAAGGTTTCTATATGGGCATTAAAACGGATAGTGGAACTTTTAATAAAATCACAAGGGATTCTGATTCTTACAAACAGTGCCACTGTTTTAGACAAAAATGAAAAAATTATCTTAGGCATTTTTTACATGACAAGGAACGGAGTATAAGGAAGTGCCTTATTACACCCATTATGTGCTGTTTGATAAATATGCGACAGTCTTAGCCAATCAAAATTATTGAGACCCACAAATTCAATCTCCTACTAGGTTCTCAAAAGAAAAAAAAATAGACTTCATTTAGGAGAGACAATCAGTTTCTGATTGCTGACAGCAGTGATGGCTGCTTTATGAAAAAGACTTTGGATTGCTCTCTGTCACTCCCCGCTTTCTTAGAGAAATGGTCTGTTTTTTCCGTTTTACCAATTGATATATATATTTATAGGATAAAAGCTATGAAGAGAGAACTTATGTTTGTAAGAAGGATCTTTTCATTGTTGTTCTTTGGAGAGATTTGTCCTCCCTTTAGCCCACCTCACCGTCAGCTATATAGCTGTCTGGTTTTGCTCCCAAGTCCGACACTATAGAGAAAACATGAAAACTGTGGCCTGCAGGGCTGAAAGGTAATAAGATTGAAACTTGCAAGATAAGTGGGGTTCTTATAGGACCTCATGGCTGAGGTCCTATTTACTGTGGTGTTGGATGAATATAACACTCTATTAACAATTTAATGGTAATAATATATCAAAAGAACCCAAATTACTGTGTGATTAGTTAAAAAATGATTTGGCACAGTTTACATGTGTGCAGGGTCCTATTTGTGTGCAGGGTCCTCCTGACAACAACATCCAACAGCAGCCAGAGGACAAAAATGTCTGACAGCAGCCGAAGGACAATATCGTCTAACAGCAGGCAGAAAACAACAACGTGTCGACTGCTTCGGGGTTTAGTTTACCTATAGCGCATATGCACTACAATGCGCACTATAGTTAAACTAAACCCGGAAGTGATCATGAATTTTCAATGGAGCCAGAGGTGGATTGTGCACAAGGTAAATACATTTCAACTGTGTGTGATTAAGTTTCCCAAAGTGGACGCTGAGGTACACGTGTTAGCAAGTGAGGAGCCTATTATGACCATCATGCTCTGTTGCCCTTCCACCCAGCTTTTTGTGTTTGTTTAGTGATGTGAATAAGAAGAAGTGAGAGGATATGAATAAGAAGAAGAGGGAGAGAGAAGAAGTGTGTAAGCAGAGAGAGAATAAGGAGAAGAGGGATGAAGAAGAATAGTAATAGAAGAGTGAGAGAATAATGAGGCATAAGAAAAGAATGAAGAATGGAGGAGAATGAATGAAGAAGAATAAGACATATAATAAATACAATAATATAATAATAATGATATAATAATAATGATAGAATAAATAATAATAATAACTAGGAAAGGGAAAAGTTAAGATATAAACTTTGAATTGGCTTGAAAGACTACATTTTGGAGGGCAATTGTTGATTGTGCTACAGATTTTAAAACTCAATAATGCCAATGAAGGGGACATTGTTGTTTTTTACTTACCCTTTAAATATGTCACATGCATTAAAGGTAGGTCAGTTGGCGTGTGTGTATTCATATCAGGTTAGGGGATACAATACTAAGGGCCTTGTTTACCCAGACTCGCTGGGCAAATATATGGACTTAAAGTCACGATAACTGGTTCGCTACTGGTTAGCATGACTTTAGCTCCATATTAGCGTTGGATGCGCGGGTTACGCAAAAATCACCAGCGCATCCGACACTCTCAATTTAATATCGGGTTTGCGCTCATTTTAGCGCAGTATTTTAACGCCAGCAGATAGCTGCCATTAAAATCCCACAGTGGCTAAATCCCTATGGGGATTTGCCCACATTTGCAAACAGGACTTTTATCCAGAGCGGTAGCAGCTCAGGGTAAATGAGCCTGTAACTTTTTTGATGATTGGTTGGCTGCCACAGTAATGGATAAGTAGATCAGTAGGTGTGTGTACCTGGGTCTGGTTAAGGGGGTATGTATTTTTTGTGTTTGCAACCATAAAACTATCTTTTATTGAGGATAAATATATATATATTTTTTTTTACTTTAGTTACCCTTTAAGTATGGCTGCCACAGTAATGGATAAGTAGATTAGTATGTGTGTGTACCTGGGTCTGGTTGAGGGGGTATGTCTTTTTTGTTTTTACAACCATAAAACTAACTTTTATTGAGGATAAATCTAAATTAGTTTTTTTGTTACCCTTTAAATATATAAATATTTATATATAAAGGTAGGTCAGTAGGTGGGTGTACCTGTGTCTGTGTGATGGTTGGGGGTATCGCCATTTGTATTTATGACCATGAAACAAACTGTTTTGAAATATTCACATTTGAACATTGTTACCATTATAGTCTATGGGAAAAAATGTCCGGAAATTCACCGATAACGCCGTAACGCTTCTGCGGATTCCTTAGCTAGAAGATAGCACACTTCTCCTATATGCCCCGCATGTCTGTACCAAATTCTAGCTCAAAAACTGTGGGAGGAGATACAGTCAAAAAAAGCGGAAGAATAAAACGGAAGAAAAAGAAGAAAAAGAAAAAACAGGAATTTGGCTTTTTCAAGCCAAATTAACTAACCAGTTGCATGTAATGTTTCCTTCTATGGAAGAAGAAAGAAGTATCTTACTGGTTTCCTATGATGTCTGTGCTTTTCTGGAAGTAGTTAAGGCCCAGAACATGGTGTGTGTTGTATTCACTGTAATCCTCACCTCAGACATCCTTACCTGCTCAGGCATCCACATGTGACTATCCCTTCGGCTCCAAGGCCCTTGGAGTCTCAAGGGTTTGGAGGAAAATTGTGAATTATCTGTTCCTCCAGAAACAGTTCAAAGCCTTAAATCCATGGCAGAGATGATGCAATCAATGGTGGCTCAATTTTCTCAGTCTGTTTTTGGTTCAATGTGGTTTGGTATGTTACCACTCTGTGGTTTATCTTCAGGTATCTACTAATTTTCCCACATCATTGTCAGTCGATATTTCTTGTGGATGACAATTGGAATATATATATATAAAGTTCCTTTTATTCAGGTTGAAATGAGCTCCAGGGGGCACCATTTTAAGCGAGATCTACATCCAGGAGATGAGCTGTTCTTTTAGGTAAGTATTGTTGTTTAGATTAATTACTAACATTTTTCTTTTTCTTTCAGATCATCACACCATTGTCAATACACCAGATTGCATGGGTTCTAGAAGTAGGCTTCGGCCTATAGCCCTGTAAAGCCTTCTGCATTGCTATATGGTATAATCTACAGTTTACCCGCATTGCTATATGGTAATAATCTACAGTTACCCCGCATTTCTATTTGGTATAATCTACATTTACCCTGCATTTCTATTTGGTATAATCTACATTTCCCTGCATTGCTATATGGTATAATCTACATTCCCTACATTTCTATTTGGTATAATCTACAGTTACCCTGCCATTGCTATATATATAATAATATATATATTATATATATATATATATATATATTTATTAAGCTTATTGCATGTTATTAGCCAGCGGTTCTGGACACATGCATTAGCTAAGGGACATAAAGGAGTGTTTTGCATATCTCCGCCCCTTTACTCTGGGGATCATGGGAGTAAGAAATTACTTCTTGATTCTTAGGTTTTGTGGGCAATGCTATTCATATAGCATGAGACTGCAAGATGCCTTCTGTTATAAGAAGGTGTTTCTCGCTTTTATGCTCAGTGAAGGGCTTTTTGCTTCTTTGGCCCTTCTCTCACTAAGCTTTCTAGCTGTCTCTTGCTTTCTCTACTGTACACCCAAGTCCTACCCCATAGAGCCATGAATCTGTATCTTGCACTGATGAGATCTAACAAGATTGAAAACACATTGTGTCTGCAGGTCAGATGATTGGCTCTATATATAAGCTTATTGCATGTTATTAGCCAGTGGTTCTGGACACATGCATTAGCTAAGGGACATAAAGGAGTGTTTTGCATATCTCTCGCCCCTTTACTCTGGGGATCATGGGAGTAAGAAATTACTTCTTGATTTTTAGGTTTTGTGGGCAATGCTATTCATATAGCATGAGACTGCAAGTGCCTTCTGTTATAAGAAGGTGTTTCTCTGCTTTTATGCTCAGTGAAGGCCTTTTTGCTTCTTTGGCCCCTCTCCCTAAGCTTTCTAGCTGTCTCTTCTTCTTCTTCTGCTATATGGTGTAATTATTATATATTGATTTATATAGCGCCAACATCTTCCATGGTGCTTTACATTACATAGTCATACCTTACATACAGAGTAATGCATGTTATACAACGTCATACATATTACATACACAGGTAAACAGAGTGATGAGTTTCTTACAGCAATACAACAATAATCTACAGTTATCCTATTTGGTATAATCTACAGTTACCCCTGCATGCATGGTATAATTCTACAGTTATCCTGCATTGCTATATGGTATAATCTACAGTTACCCTGCATTGCTATTGGTATAATCTACAGTATCCTACATTGCTATTTGGTATAATCTACAGTTATCCTACATTGCTATTTGGTATAATCTACAGTACAGTTATCTTGCATTGCTATTTGGTATTATCTACAGTTATCCTGCATGGCTATTTGGTATAATCTAGAGTTATCATGCATTGCTATTTGGTATAATCTACAGTTATCCTGCATTGCTATTTGGTATAATCTACAGTTACCCTGCATTGCTATATGGTATAATCTACAGTTATCCTGCATTGCTATTTGGTATAATCTACAGTTATCCTGCATTGCTATTTGGTATAATCTAGTTACCCTGCATTGCTATATGGTATAATCTACAGTTATCCTGCATAGAGATGTCCGAACTTCGAAAAATCCGGTCCGTGCGAGGATCCGCGGATTTTCGAAAAAAACTAAAAATTCGAAAATCCGCGAGCGGACCCGTTTAAAACGTATTAAAATGAAAAGTCGGCAAAATCCGCATTAAAGTGGTCTAAATAGCCTTGGTAACGTACACTTAACCACTCAGGGACCTGGGTAATGGCCTTAGAAGCACGTATAAATGCCAACAATACCTAAAAAGTACAGTCCGCTAGCGTGACTTTAAAAAATCGGTATTTTTCGAAAATAACAGATTCCCGTAAAACGAAGATTTCCGTAAAAAAAACGAGGCTTTCGTAACTATGATAGCTGCCATTGGCTAATTGGATCATGTGGCTTGCTCCGTCTTGAAAATTTACACGAATTACTTGTTTTTACGAGTATTCTCGTAATTACGAGAATACACGTAATTACGTGAATCCTCGTAATTACGTGAATCCTCGTAATTACGCGAATCTTCGTTTTTTCCGGATCCCGTAAGTACCGTAGATCCTCGTAACTACGGAGGATACTCGTATTTTCGAAAATTTTCGTAAAAAAAAAAAAATCCGCAGTTCGGAAGTCCGGAAAGATCCGGAATAATCCACCGTTCGCGGACGGGAGAAAGTCCGCGGCGGATCCGGGTTCGGGTCCGCGAACGGCCATCTCTAATCCTGCATTGCTATTTGGTATACTATACAGTTACCCTGCATTTCTATTTTGGTTAATCTACAGTTACCTGCTGCATTGGTATTCTCTACAGTTACCCTGCATTGCTATATGGTATAATCTACATTTACCCTGCATTTCTATTTGGTATAATCTGCAGTTACCCTGCAGCATTGCTATATGGTACAATCTACAGTTATCCTGCATTGCTATTTGGTATAATCTACAGTTACCCTGCATTTCTATTTGGTATAATCTACAGTTACCCTGCATTGCTATATGGTATTCTCTACAGTTACCCTGCATTGCTATATGGTATAATCTACATTTACCCTGCATTTCTATTTGGTATAGTCTGCAGTTACCCTGCAGCATTGCTATATGGTACAATCTACAGTTATCCTGCATTGCTATATGGTATAATTATTTAGTTACCCTGCATTGCTATATGGTAGAATTATCTAGTTACCCTGCATTACTATATGGTATAAACTATAGTTACCCTGCATTGCTATCTACAGTTACCCTGCATTGCTATATAATAACTAGAGATGTTTGAAACTGATGAGTTTCGTCCCGTTTTCGAATTTTCGAATTTACAGTTAAATTCGAAAATTCGAAAACGGACCCATAGAAGTCTATGAGAAAAAAAATTTGAAAGTTTCTATCAATTTGAAGGGTGAAGTAGTAAATGTCGGTTACTGTAAATAACACAGGGACATGGGGAATGGTCTGGGGAACCCGTAAATATAAAGTAAATTCAGTTAAAATCTATCTTTCCTCACAATCGGTCTTGTTTTCGAGCTTTCGCAAGCTATTTTCGAGGGTTACCGAAATCGAACACTACTTTCGAGGGTTACCGATATCACAAATACGAGGGTTACCGAAATCAGCTTGTAATTCGAGGGGTTGGCGAAAATCAGCACATACATTCAAGGGTTACTGAAATCATCTACTTTCGATTTCGATAATCATCTACTTTCGATTCGATTATACTACTTCAATTATTTCGATATTATCGAATTTTCGATAAACATCGAAAACTCTGAAAATTCAAGTTTAGAAAAATCCGGGAGTTCCGAAAGTTTCGTTGGGACTTCGAAACCGCCGGATTCGATTCAAAACTGGGTTCTATTAGAAACCCAAAGTACATCCCTAACACATAATAATATAGTGCCAAAATCTGAAGTTTTCCTGCAATGCTATAATGTATAATCTTTTCCCCTGCAATTACGGACCGAACTTTCGAAAGTTCGGCCACCTCTAGTGCGTCTCACTTACAAAATGCTATTCCTTTAAATTAGTCTAAACACCCCAGGAAACTTCAGTACAAATCCTTAGCCCACCTCTACTCCCTGTTTATTGTTCCCCTTCTTGCTGCTGGGGATATTGCTCCAAACCCTGGACCCTGCAAGATTTCCATCTGCCATTGTCCTCACCTTTCTACCCCCCCATATTTATTACTTTAGAGGCTCTAATCTTTCTAATATTGTAACCATCCCTACTTTTTCACCTTCGCTTCTTCCTTTTTCCTGTGGCCTCCTTAATACACGCTCTCTTGCTAACAAACACACCTTTATTCATGA